>NMRB01001012.1:155873-184855 GCA_002633025.1 Notospermus geniculatus | reverse complement strand
TTGCGGAAATAGAATAGCAGGTCAAAGTCAAACAAGAATAATGGCAATGATGATTTTATAGCTCCCTATTCACCATGGATTAATTCTTGTGAAGGTGTCAATAATATTAAAGGGACACGTCCGGTCTTGATTCACCAAGAACCTCAGCATGATAAACCGCTTCCCACCTAATCCCAAGGGGGTCTAATAAGCTCTTTATCAATTCACCCCTTCCCACCCAAGGGGGTCTAATACTAAGGATTGTCTCATTGTACATTAACCCCTTACTGATAATTTCCCAACCAAGGATGGTCTAATAAAGTACGGTATCTGACAATATCTCGATTCAGCAAGGATTGTATGCCTATCTTGCAACATTAAAATTTAACCCCTTCCCACCACCCAAGGGGTGTAATACCTAGCATTGTACGGTATCATGCTATATATTAACCCCTTCCCAACCAAGGGTGGTGTAATAAAGATCTGACATGTATCTCGATTCACCAAGGATTTTAGGCCTGTCATAATTTAACCCCTTCCCACTCTATTCACTACATTTCAGGTCGATCCTGGTTGCTGAAGCACCCCAGATCGCTGATGCTGCTGTTGCTAAAGAGAGGAGCAAGGAAGTGTCTTGAATTTGAAGAACTCACTCTCAGCCGACACAGCATAGGAATGGCAATTAGGGATCAACTGTCGAAATCATAGAACAGCGAAGTCTTCGCCACAGCAGACAACTGAATTATTCTCTTACACATTGTATGCAAACCGTAGTCTTTCCAAAATAAATGTGATTCATTCTTGGCAAAATTGTATTGGACCGAGTCTCTAATCATAATTAGCAGACTTTATCCCATCCAACATGCACACTTGGTGAATAAAATTTGACATCATCCACGAACCTTCCTAAAGACTGCAGTACCGTACCTCTTATGCCTTAGCCTATCAAACAGGCATCAAATGTCAGCTGAGCGCAAGGCCCATGGGCCTCTTGTTCACTGTGAGCATTCCCTATTGCCAAAATCTCGCAATACAAAGGATCAGCATTCCCAATGAATAGAGCAGTGCCCACTGTGATTCCAGTGGTATACTTTCCATGCGTTCAACCAGGTGTAACGTTTTTCAGTGTCACCGTTCTTCTGTGTGATTTCCATTGTTCGGAACACACTGGGAAACAGACTCACTGTTTCTCTGTGTGTCACTCATTGTCAAATCGCCGCTTATTCCATCTATTGTAATGTCACACTTGCACACGGACCTCACTGAAAAACGACACCTGTTCACATGTAACTATGTGAGTCGTGACACCCGGGGCACACCACATCATCACTGAACATGTTCTAGCTAGTCTGCCGTGAGCAAATGTCAATGTTCTCAATTATCCACCATGTTACATGCTGATATTCCAGGGAACACGAAGACAATGGCAACGACATGTTGTCATTCTAAAGAGAAGCTGGCAATATTAAACTCCCTACGCAGTTGTGAGTCGCGCCCCCTTCGGTTTACCCGCTCTCCACAATTGCTTCACTTCGTAGAAGTCGCCGCGTTTGGTCAACAGATGGCGTCAGGGCCTGGCGCGAGTTGTACAGCCTATCAGCACGCTGCTTTCAGAACTCTTTGGCCCGTTGGCAACGGATGTTCTTGTGCTACCATGTCTACTAGATCACGGCGATCCTCTCAGCCAATGAAAAAGTGTCTCAGGCCAGCTTGGTTATGGGTTGTTCGGTGCTCTCATTAGTCGACTCTCTCAGCGCCATCTGTTGACCAAACGCGGCAAATTCTACGAAGTGACGCAGTTGTGGAGAACGAGGAAACCGAAGGGGGCGCTGTACACAACTGCGTAAGGAGTTTAGCAAGATATCCAAAATGCTCCACTTTATAATGCTTGGGTTTATAACGGTATGGACGTTTAACGATATAATTCAAGTCGTCTCCATATTCACAAATTTTCGACCCACCCCGGGGTTTTCTTCAGGCACTTTCAAGTCAAAATACCGGAAGTGAATGTATATGGACGTTTATGTGTAAACGCTCTTGATTGGTTATTTACTTTCTTGGCGTGACGTCCAGCTGACCCAGAGTTAGACTAGTACCTGATCCTACAAACCTGCGCGCTGCAATCGGACGTGGCTTGTTTGGTAGGACCAGTATTGGCCGCGATTTGTGGAGGAATTGAGGCAGTGACGTCACTTGGAAATTTTATGTAAAATGTAAATTTATTCAATTGACGTACCGGAATGCAGATAGAAGGTAACCTACATTTGACCCAGGAAATCCACCAATCACGAAGGGGTTGAAAATCGATGAGGTATCAACATAATAGTTCCTATACTTACCACCTGCGCCAGCACCGGCGAATCAGATTCACGAACGCGGTAGGCACGCCCGGTCCTAACATATGCAAAAGTCCGATGTAAAATAGTTATGACCGGGTACCAACCCAGAGTTACGAGCCGGTACGATTATCCTGGCAATTTGTTTTGCTTGTCAGAGGAATCCACGAAGATCAGCCTATACCACTTCTATACAGGCCAGGAGCCAGCTGAGACCGACCACCTTCTGGATACAACAAGCTAGTACGACTGTTGTCCTAGGCTTTCGTCTTCTGATTTTATTTGAATGGAAACGAGGCCAAGAACGACAGCTGCACTGGCATGCGTCATCGGGAGATCCGATCACTACGTCATCATGAGATCCGATCACTGCGTCATCGTGACATCCGATCACTGCGTCATCGGGAGATCCGATCACTGCCTCATCAGCAGATCCGATCACTGCCTCATCGGGAGATCCGATCACTGCGTCATCGGGAGATCCGATCACAGCGTCATCGGGAGATGAGATCACTGTAAACGAGGGAAAATCACCACGGCAGGTGGACAAAATTCTTTTGCACCCTTTCGTCAAGTGCAGAGAAGCTGTTATTCAAGCAGTTTACTGTATAATTTACTGTATAATTTGAAAGGAATAAAAGTGAGCAGAGAATCTACCCTTGGGGTACCGCACAACGGGCAAATCAATGATCAGACCCAACAACGCCATGGTGCTCTAATCTGTCATGTAGCTGTAGGCCTAGTTGGACAAATCAATTGCACGCAACCCAGTAGTGTAAAGTGCATGTATAATAATAATTCAGAATATCTTGCATTTTTGTATACAGGCCTACGTTGTTAAAGGACCACGGTACTGGATCTCCAATGCGTTATTTGACTGACGACGTAGAGGGAGCCACCTAGCGGCAGCAACACGAACTACAAAAATGCAGTACAAAATATACGTAGTAAATCGGGTCAATTCGCCGACAACGTAGTTAGTCCCTGGGTTGGAGAGTGGTGCGGTGGCGCCGGATGTCGGGAAAAGTAGCAATACCGTGGTCCTTTAACATTACAATTATGGCCGCCTGCTGATACTGCGCGTATAAATTTCCTTTTCAGGAGAGGTTAAGATTCAACATTTAACCAATGAATAAAAATCGTTTCTAACAGAGGTCGTTCCTCTTCTCATTCCAGGGAGTTTGGAACACAAAACCACCGATATGCCTGACCTCCACGGCATATGAGCAGCTGACAAGATGGTTAGCAACCATTCCATTTTATACCCAACACTGAACGCTACCACCTCCTTTCCGCATACCTACCTTCCGTTCAAGACGAAATGGGAAACAGAACTTATCATACAGGTACTTTTCTACAGATCTTGCAAATAAAATGACTAGCTGGTGTCGTAGGGGTGTCATAGCCCTTGAATACCTAAGGCCAGTCTAAAAGAACGAGAGGTTGGGATAGTAGGGAGGTTTCGCAAGCGCCCGGTTAGGCCCAACGACGACGTTTATCTATTGTGTGGGTATACCCAAACAATAGATAAACGTCGTCGTATGGCCTAACCGGGCGCTTGCGAAACCTCCCTACTATCGTTACACACTACAGCGATTTTGCAAAGCCCCTGATTGAAACGCCAACGCGAACGCCAATCCCATTGTTCGCTGCCACGAAGAGAGCACCGAACAAAAGGACAGACGTTCGCGTAGGCGTTTCAGGGGCTTTGCGAAAACTCCCTACTATAATGCACCGTACGTAGGCCTACACCAAAATGGCAGTTGTAAGGTCACTGTGAGGTCTGGCATTGTCGGGGTCCAGCTTCTCCTGTTATTGATGGTCGGCATTCCTGACCACATAGCAGGCTGTTGATATCTTCGGATCGAAGTCCTGACACTGACACTTTTGACTCATGTAATGAATAAATGTTGGAGGAGCTAGATTCCAGTGACAATGCCAGGTCTCACCTGTAACCTTACGACTACGATTTTGGTGTATTTTACAGTCCATGAAATATATGATGAGCGAACTACATGAGAGTGAACACGACATAGACATCCGGCGAAAGTCGGCCATGACAGGTCAGAAGGGGTAAACAATCCTCAGCCTCGTGCATTTGTACAGTTGGCTCCTGTGCTTACCGTCTGTACAATGCATAGGCCCAGTTTTGTTCACCCCTTCTGACCTGTCATGGCCGACTTTCGGAGGATGTCTATTTGGATTTTGGTTTCGTTTGCAGGTCGCCATCACTGCTGTGACAATGGCCGTGGCGTTCTTTGGCAACGTTGCGCTTATTGTCGTACTCATGTCCAAGAAAGAACGCCGTCGTCGGAGAATAAGCGTCTTCCTCGTTAACCTCGCTATCGGAGATCTGACGGTCTGTTTTGTCACTATGACTACGGAAATTCTATTCGTGGCGTTTGGAGAGTGGGTACTTGGGCCTTTGGTTTGCAAATTAGCTGTGTATGGTCAAGTAGTGACGCTTGCCAGTTCGACCTTTCTTTTGACCGCTATGAGCATTGATAGATATCAAGTTATTGTGAAACCACTCCAATCTTTGGCACGCAAGCCGAAAATCTGGAAAAAAGTTGCAGTGGCCTGGTTGTTAGCGTTTATTTTTGCAAGTCCGCAGTTGTTTATTTTTGTGCAATACACCAAAACTTCGACCCATCACGATGGGACTCCTATTTATGAGTGCGGCAGTAAGGGGTACACAAAACCATGGCAACGTAAAGTTTACATGACGTTTCTTGCTACTTACGTTTTAGTTGTACCAACGATCATCATGACATATTCATACTGGCAGATCATCAAAACATTATGGAAACGAGGCCGACCGGATGCGGGTGAGGAGCATGGGAAGATCCGGGAACATGGCCCCAATATAACTTCCGGTCCACATCTGAGCATGCGCATGAGCACAAGACATGACCTCGTCTCAAATTCCAAACGAAAGGCAGTGAAATTATCATTATCTGTCATTATTGCATTCCTGTTGTGTTGGATTCCATATTTTTTAATCTCCCTTATTCGAATTTATAGCGATTATCAGATAAAAATTAAAATGTTGTTAGCCTTAGCGGAAAAAATGGCCATGATTCACAGTGCACTTAATCCAATTCTGTACGGACTTTTTAACATCAAATTTGGGAGACTCTGTCCCTGTTTTGTCCATCTAATACACGCCGAATGCTGGCAAAGGCTGAAGTGTTGCATCATGACAAAGGCGCTCTCGTGCCCGCCCTGCACGTGCAGCATATTCAACCGGAATTGCAAAAACTGCGTTACCACCTGCTTTGGGAGCAATGCGAAGGAACTGATAGGAACGCCGGAACACGTGATCGAAACAAACCACGTGACTGCGGACAGGAATTACAACATGACGGAAACAGACCAAAACTGGAGGAGAATCGCGAAGAATGACCCAGTTACCATGGTTACACAGAATGACACAACTGTTGATGACGTCATGCCTGTTCGGACTGGGAATACCCCGTCTTGTGATATTCACGTGCACAGTAGTTACTCTGGAACGGAAACATCTTGTTTGACTCATTCCAAGGAATCGGTGCCGCTTCTTGGAAAGGAAATGAAAGAATACATAAGTTCACTTTAAGAATGGGAATATGTGCGGACCAAGTCAGAGACTAGCATCGATGGGAGTAAAGGCCCGTTTACACTAGGTTGCACCAAGTTGCAAGTTGCTGCAACTTGCAACTTGTTGCAAACTACCTGGGACGGTTTACACATAGAAAAATCGATGCAACATCCAGCGTGATCGAGTTGCAACAAGTTGCATGCCCGTTTACACATGCAACTTTTATGAAACCTTTTGGTTTCATCAGGTTTATGCAACAAGTTGCATGAAGTTGCATATGAAAAGTTGCATGTGTAAACGGGCCTTTAGAAATAAAAGTGGAAAATAAGAAGTGGGAAATTTTGGAGCTTTCCGCGAATTTTTCAATTTCTGAAATTGGGAGAATTTTTTTTCCCATTTTAAGAAACTTTCTCAAAATGGGAAAAAAATTCTCCCAATTTCAGAAATTGAAAAATTCGCGGAAAATTCCAAAGTTTCCCACTTCTTATTTTCCACTTTTGTTTCTTACTCCCTTCCCCGTTAGCTGCTGTTACATAGGAGCTCATTTTTCACTCGTTGTGATTTGGCACGAATCATCCATAACCTGAAGAATGAACATTGCATTCTCCATTAAACTCTTTCAATAACTTCATTTTAGGTTTGAATATGAACGGAAATTGAAGACAGAAAAATGAAAAGTGAGTTTATTTCTATGTAACAACAGCCTAGACACCGCGCGCGGGTATTTTGCATTTGTAAATTGCACCAAATCGTGTTCTTCTGAACAAAACTACGATTCTTTTATGTGGGCAGCACACCCGGCGATGGCAGGGCGATATCGCAAGCGATCTGATCGCCAGCAATTTTCTTGCCACCCACCACAGACTAGCCTGGTTCCGCTGGCCACCGTTCAGATGGCGCTGCGTAGACGGAGGACAGGCCGTCGCCGCTGGGCATGATAAATGACGTCATTACACCGGGGATGACCTGTTTTGGCAAGAGACCAAGCCAGCTTACCTATTCTTAGTAATCGATTCGACCAAGTAAAAAATATTTGAAATTCATAAATGCTCGTTCTTTTCACCATTGTTGTATGTATCAAGTATTAGTTCTAAATCCATGTTTTTTTTAAAAATATTATTATTCCCAAATTGGCTCTTTTCATTTGTCAGATTAATCGACGACTACGAATCACGAGGCCATACCCTTTTCCCGAAATTCCTGGGAAAGGCACGGCTACTGCCTGGCCACCGACTACGCAGCGCCATCTAAACGGTGGCCAGGGAACCAGGCTAACCACAGACAAGGCAACATCATTTTCGATATTATCGGGCAAGATGCGCTAGCGAGATTTCACGCATCGCTTCTAGCGCGTACCTGGCGTCAACAGCCGGTGTTGCTTGGTGTCGATCAGAACGCTTGCGATATCGCCCGGTGTGCTGCCCGCTTTTAATTTCAAGAGGATTTTTGGTCTCGCACTAGCAGACGACGACAGGTACTACCACCCAACGGAGACGATCGAGGGAGTAGACGATGCGAATCAGTCACCGCAAGAAAAGTAACGATCTTGGCAAATATCAAGGCCTACGGTCACTTCGCCCTACGAACTACGCTCCCTTCACCCTCGACATTTTGCCTCCTGATTTCCACTCGCAGCAGATTGTGCCGTTTATCACGCTCAGCCCCACTGCTGTCATCAAAAATAATCCAGAACAAAATATTTCACCAAAAAACATATTCAACGTTAAGCATACATGTACCTGTGTTCTTTATTACTTGATATCAAAATCCTTCATTTTACAGCATAATTCGTCAAAAAACAAGTGAGTGGAAATGTATCAGGCAAGAGTGGATTGAGCGAGGGTAGGAGTGATGGGAACACTAGTCCGGGCGAGATGGTAACGGTAGCGTTGGACTCAACTTACCTCGGACATCGATTCAGCGATGTGTCACCAACACCATTTTGTGTTTTAGAAATTATGCTGGTGCTCAGTGGAGGGTACAGTATGAAAACGACGTGAATATTTGACGAAAACGGCGTTTTTATCATTTGTAAGTACTGTTATTGTAATGATTATGATTCAATAGTGAAAGAAAAGTACAAATCCATCACTTTTTGTTTTGTTGTTTATACGAAGTAGGAAACTAGCTTAAAACACATGAGGGCCGTTTAGACGACAAGCCCAAAAAACACATTCAAATTCAATCCGATTGCGTTTAGACGAGATTTGAATGTTGTCGTATGTGGTCCAATGTGGTCCGATGCGGATTCGTGACCATTTTAAATCCACATTAGACCGCATTGGGTAGCGTTTACACGCAAGAGTTTGAACCAAAATCGGATTCGATCGGATCGCATGTGGATTTTTGCCTGTCGTCTAAACGGCCCCATAGGACCATATTCATAAATAAGGGCGGTGTTTAGCCTAATCACAGGCTGATTTTGCAGCCTGCTTTCCCAGTCGTTTGTGGAGTGTAGCGCGGCGGCCGGAGCGACACAACGACTGGGTCCCGAGTCTACATCAGCGTACAAATTCTGCATAACACACGTTAAAGGCCTCGAAAACTACATTGTATTGTCCTGTGTTTTCCTCATGAAAAACATTTCTAACGTCTATTTCCGGCCGGGTATCTGGGTTTCGGGGAAATAATAAGTGGTTCCGGTCATGACTTGACGCATTAGCACTTGATACTTTGGCGCATGACTTTCGAAATCAAGTCATTTTGTTCAAAACAAAACACTTCAATCCAATTAATTATATTAATGATTTGCCCTAAAAATATTCAAAGTCACATTAAAACTGTAAAGTGGGTGAAAGGCCTAGGCCTACCTATATTCACACATTATTTTCCATTCAACATCAAAACAAGATGGTATCGTGACGATGTCAATAAGTTCATGTGTGATGGTCAGTGATAAAAGCTACAATTTCAGTCACGGGTACGTGTCTTTGCGGATTTCCACGGAATTCCGCGTTTCTCCATGTCGGAATCTCCGTGATATGACATTTCGTCGTGGAGTTCTCATTCGTGTGTTTTTGTGAGAAAGACATTTTTCTGGCAAAGAAACAGAATGTCTCCTTCTGGCAGACTACAGGTCGAGGCAGCTGGGGTAAGTTCAAAAGTTGTTTGTTTATCACAAAAGGGGAGGGGAACATATCATGTATTTTCTGTTTCCTCTTGGATGATTCAGTCCCTTATACGTGAAAGTAGTTATGGCCTTCTTTTGATTGCAGATCTTCAACAGACCCGCCGGAAGCCTTTGAGGTAAGTTAACAGACTGGGCCGTCACGCGGTACCGTGATTCACGCTTTACCGTGAAATACGTGGTTAAAAGAGGAAGTGGATCGAATGTGGCGCAACCGCACAACTGCTCGCTGAGCATGGTGGGAATCGTGGTCGCGCTGCACCGTGATATCAAGTGGCAGTTAAAGTCAACGTTTACAATGGTTTACTTGTGGAGATTACAACAATCGCGGCTAACCGAGACCACCCAAAGATAAGAGACTTTAGCACGTCTGATTTCAAAAAATCGTCAATTGTTTAAAAAAGGCGTCATTTTGAAATGACCTGACCAAATGCAATCTCTATCATCTTATCTACATACCTGAACTGAATTTCAAGCTCTGCAGGCGTTTGTGGCGCCGAAAATGGCATATAATGCAGGTAGGCATGGCAGGCCTGCCATTAAGTAAATTTCGGTCTAAAATTGCCTGTAAAATCTTTAAACGTGAGTACGACAGAGTGAATTCTTTCTTGTTTATTGACGAAAATTGTATAAGTTTACGGTGAGAAGTTTCCGTCCCCTCGACGCAGGATTTATAGGTGTTTTCTGCCAAAACGAATATTCGGTCATTTCGCGGTTTGGCGCGACAAAGTCACGTGCACTTATCGACCACGGTACTGCGTGACGGCCCAGTCTGGTTAAGTTCAGGGTCGACAAGTAGGTACATGCCCCCTCTTCTGTTGAAGCAGGGGCATAAAAGCCGCTTATTTTCACTGAAAATGAACAATTCTCCCGCCAGCGATCCGCCGTATTGTTCGAACAATACATCATTCTCCACACATCGCCGCTAGGTTGCGCCACTCATCTGTGGGTTCCACCCCTATGCAGGTGTACTCGGAGGTTGGGAGCGTGTCCTAAATGGTTGAGAGTCAAGATGCGTCTGCCTGTGCGATTGGGATTTTGGTGAACAGTTACGTATTACGTAACTGCTCATACCTTTTTTATTGGTTGGTTCACGGACCCTCCGCTGTGGAAAACGGAAGAAATAGGAAAAAATAAAAGCACATTTTTTTCGATTTCTCTGTGTCCTCTGCTCAGAAATCTTGGAAAAATTGAAAAAAAATCAAAAATGTTATTTTATTTTTTTCCCGCCCTCCGTTCCAATTATCAGTTTTTGCAGTTTTTTCACAGGAACTATTTGTGGCGTCGATCTTTGCATGTCTTGTGCGGGCAATGATCTTTGCAGGCTGGTTGACGTGGTTCATTTGCATACAACAATCATAATAAAGAGGGAGCTTCGTGACGTCATCAATCATACAAGTTGCTGGGAAACATTATTTTCATATAAATATTTATTTTTTTATGATCCTCCTCCCTGAAATTGAAGTCACAAATTTTTGAGAACTGTGAAAATAACTTTTTATTTTATTTTTTCCGACCTCCTCTCCACATAAACTGACAAAAAAATCCGCGAACCAACCAATAAAAAAAGTGTAGCCTAACCTCAAAGGGGAGTTAGGTGGGGTGGGGGATGTGGCCATTTCGCATTCTCGGGGAATGCAAATGAAAGTGGCCATTCTTAGGTTTTGAAGGCCGCTAGTATGAGGTGCGCGGTTGAAAGTATTTCATGAAATCAACTCAACGTTTCAGCTGTGAGGAAGAATGGGTGGATTTCTAAGTCGTCTGTGTGGGCGAGGGCTGGATGAAAATACAGCGGCGTCCAGCGAGAACCTCCCGGAAACACAATTCCCAATGACTGTAGCACAAAACGGAGAGTCAGACATTGTCAATCGGCTGATAGAGGATGGGGCTGATGATGTAAATCCTGAAGACACAGACAAGGATACATCGCTAATGGTCGCAGCTCGAAATGGACACATCGACATTGTCAATCGGCTGATTGAGGCAGGAGCTGATGTAAATGCTGAAGACACAGACAAGTGGACATCGCTAATATTCGCAGCTCTAAAGGGACACACCGACATTGTCAATCGGCTGATTGAGGCAGGAGCTGATGTAAATGCTGAAGAAACAGACAAGTGGACATCGCTAATGGTCGCAGCTCTAAAGGGACACACCGACATTGTCGATCGGCTGATTGAGGCAGGAGCTAATGTAAATGCTGAAAGCAACACTAAGATGACATCGCTAATGGCCGCAGCTCTAAATGGACACGTCGACATTGTCAATCGGCTGATTGAGGCAGGAGCTGATGTAAATGCTGAAAGCAACGACAAGATGACATCGCTAATGGCCGCGGCTCTAAATGGACACATCGACATTGTCAATCGGCTGATTGAGGCAGGAGCTGATGTAAATGCTGAATGCGACGGCAAGGAGACATCGCTAATGATGGCGGCTGGAGAGGGAAACATTGACGTTGTGCATTGTCTAATAGGGTCAGGGGCAAATGTAAATGCAAGGAGTTCAGTTCAGAGAACACCATTGTCCTTTGCGTCACAATTCGGACACATACAAGTCATGCAAGTCCTCTTTGAAGCAGGGGCGGAGCTTGATATCTGTGACAAAGAGGGAAGAAGTTGTTTATATTGGTCTGCTAAATCTGGACATATTGAAGCATGTAAATTTCTGTGCAACCTTCGACCAGAAATGCTGGCCAAGATTCATCAATTTGCCAAATCCAACGACCAAATAGCACAAATAATTGCAGTCTTGTCACCAAAGAAACAGAAAAAATTGAGCATTGATTTATCGAGTATAGAGAACACTGATACTCTTCGTGCCTGCCTCATTTTAGCAGGAAAGGGACTCATATATCTGACAGGAAAGGAGGGACACCTACCTTTAAAAAGTGTTATTGATTACCGGATCTTTGACAACTTATTCCACCATCACATGTATGATCTTGTAACAAATGCCACGTCCTTCCCAGAAGATGTTGCTTCGTGTCTACCTACAGTAGCAGAGCTGGTCGGATGCCCTGGTATCGGTAACATTCATGCTCTACCTGACGATAAGGCAGGGCATATTTTACGCGATATAAATGACAAAGTGGAAAAAATGCTGAGACGTCCGTATCCAGAGACGGGAAAAAATGACATAACAGCATGCGGGAGTGTTGCGGAAAACACGAAAGTTGTTGTGCCAGATGAGTTTGATTATATGATCACGTCACCTATAGACACAACTGAGGAGAAAATGGAGAATGAATACATCACGCCATCTATAGGCTCAACAGTGGATGATACGGAAAATAGATACGTTACTGTCTTTCAAGATGGTTATGTATATTATGGATCAGGGCGTAAAGTGAAGGTGTACAGTGAATTGAATTCATCACGAGGAAGTAAGCGCTTCCATGATGAATTCTGTGAAAATTTGTCGGACTATGAAAATCATGATGAATTTTCATCTGTTTGTTCGGGAATAGGGAAAGTAAAAGATGGTGGCCATGCGAATACAGAAATAAAGATCAAATGTGATGCAGAGATCGACGAGAAACTAATAGTATCCGTCGACCTCGTCCCCGTGCTTCATTTCAAAGACCAGTGGCCTGACTACCTCATTTCACACACATGGATGATGAAGAGAGAGGAACTAAAATCTCACGGGTTCTTTCTGGTGGCCAAACCCCCGCATAAGAACAGTGATCTTGGAAAGTGGATGAGGGAGAACGATCAGGAAAAACAGCGCACAGAACTCTGGCGAATCTCTTTTCCTCATCTCGAGACGATACACATTGCCAATCTCGAGCCCAGGGTGAGGGATGCATATGTGGCAGCAAAGTGTTTACGCAATCCTGATGTCTGTCGGATACTTGTGAGGGACGAGGATGGACTCCTACACAATGCAGACAAGTATGTGACGAGCTATCTTCTGAAAACTGTCTTCCTACACAACGTTGAGGACTTCTTATCTGAGGAGAAGAGTTTGATAGAAATGGTTCACGTGATATACGCCCAGTTGGAGGGTTACCTGGCTGACGGATTCGTGCCTCTGTTCTGGCAACCCAGTGTGAATCTTCTAGTGGGACTGAAGCTCAACCCAAAGAAATCACTCCGCGTGGCCAGGCTAATGAAGAGGTTTGTTGATCTGTTGTATGAGAAGGAGACAGCTGAAGAAGCCACAGCCAGTGGCAGGGAGTCCACTGCCGGACCAGAGGACCAGACGAGAAGCCAAGGAACGTTTTCCAGCCTCCTCGGCCCTGTCAGCCAGTTGGGATACTTCGTCTTCTCTGAAGAAGAGGGCGACACAGAAGAGCCTTGGACGGCAGCCTCGGCGTCAGAGGCACGAGCACTGACCGCAGCCGGAAACAAACAAAGAATATGTAAGTACAAAGCATTTATAATGCACTCAAGTTTATTCTCACTGCTTACGTTGTCTAATCAATTTGATGTTCTGTTCCGTCTTAAGGGCCTGTCACACTGAAGTAGTTCTCAAAACGTCCTGTCCCGTCCTAACAAATCGTAAAACGTGCGAAGTTGGCCAAATAAGTTATCTCAAATTTGTGGAGCACTCTTCCCGTCTGAGCCTGTCCATGAAGTTCGTAAAAAGACTAGCTCAGTGTGATGGGGGTATTAGCAAACACCACAACTTCAAGCCTATACGCGTGGCACCACATGTGTACACGCACGTTCTTAATGCCCCAATCACACTGAGCTAGTTCTCAGTACGTTCTTGAAAATTTTGCCGAACGGGCTCAAATTGTGTGCGAACGGAGTGGACGTAGTGGCAACTTTTTACAGTCTTTTCACGAACTTCATGGACGGGAAGGGTGCTCCAGAATATCGAGGCATTATTTGGTCAAGGGTTACACGTTCTAGCCCGTTTTACGATTTTTTTTAGGGCGGGGCAGGACGTTTTGAGAACTACTACAGTGTGACAGGCCCTTTACACGATGTGGATCGAAATAGCCCTGAAACTCGTTCACTGGATGGTTTTATTGCAGGAGAAAAATTTGGGGACGTCTTCATTTACCACAACGCAGAAGAACGAACACAGGAAGAAAAGAGACAACATGGACAAAGGATGCGACATCGCGCGGCACGAAAATCGCGTGAATGGATTCTTAGCCAAGCTCTATTTACACGAGCCGATTTTGCCGTACGACAGAGTCGTATCAGATTTGTCGTACAGATTTGTCGGGATCGGCTAATCTGTTTACACGGGACGATTTATTCTTCGGATTTATTCATGTGTCCCTTAGGACCTCGTGTGTCATTAGGCAGCCTTTATACACGTGATCTCATCTCGCTTCCTGATTGGCCCAGTCCATACGCAAGCAGCCGATGTCGGCTGAAAATAGAACACCCGACTTCTGCACACGATGTCGCACCGACAAAAAATCGTCTCGGAAGTCTAGTATACGCGGTGCGTTTTTGTCGTACGTCTCTGTCGGCCGACACAATCGTACGACGAAATCGGCTCGTGTAAATAGGGCTTTAGGCTAACAGGTGTCGGCAGAAAAACCCAGGTGAGAAAGGAAAGAATGTCCTAGGAAAAACTGTCCTGGGAACAAGTGATCCTGTTGTTACAATCTAATCTCTGGCTATTGGTTTCTATACCCATGCACCTTAATCCGTCATTCAACAATAGAAGCGGACACTTTTTACTCTTAAAGTCTGGCAACATCTAACTTTGACCCAATGGAATGCGAAAGTTAGGAAATTGATAGTTGGATTTTCCACGGACCTTTAATCACACGCGGCTATCGAATAGCCAGTGGACAGCGCGAACAATAGGGGAACGACCACAAATGATCGACAAGCATGATTAAAAACCGCAAAGCTCTGTCACATTGCATGACTTCCGCATTCCATTGGGTCGAAGTTAGATGTTGCCAGACTTTACACAAGTGAAAAGTTTTCCAGTGTTTCCGTGTGTCAGTGTTCCACCTATTGTTCTGGAAACACTGGCAGATAGATCGACATGTTTCTCTGTGTGTCCTCCATTGTCGAGTCGCGGCTTATTCCGTCAGACAATAGCAGGGGAACACTCACAGATGGGGAACGCTTAAAAACGTTACACCGGGTGGGACGCGGGTTTTAATGTAGTGCAAGCAGGGTATTGTTCGCCTGCGTGTTTGTGTTGCATGTCATCCAGTGTAAAGTCAGCCTTGTTTCCATCACTGCTGTTGAAAGCCACATTATGAAAGAGGCCTGTAGTATGTTTTGAGACACAGTTATGTCACCAACTCTGTGGGCATTCACAGTACAGTGCATACAGCTGGAATAGATTCAAGGCAGTTTTCTGCTGGTAGAGTGGAGGTCCCTCTGGCCCCGATTACATAGAGCTATACTCTATTCGGTATTCAGTATTCGCTATACGGTCAAAAATTGGACATGCACAATGCGAACAAAAAGCGAATATCGTGTCCTCAGAATAGTTTAGTCTGATGTAAACCACTCATTGAAATAACCTTGCTCGATTCAAACTATACGCGTGCCCTACGAAACGTGCCTAGAATACCGAATAGCGTATAGCTCTATGTAATCGGGGCCTCTGAGATCAGGAAATGAGGTTTGGATCGTGGGGTGGAATATTCTCCTAAATCATTGAAAAACGGAACAACTTTTTCGGAAAAGAGGAGGCAGACGACCTAATTAATGGTATGTAGTTTATGTTTGTGCATTTAAATGGTTATTTTTGTTTTTGTCGAATGGGGTACCGGCAAACAAAAGGAGGCGCTGATCATCAACTCGGTTAAAACGCAGGTGCGCATGCCTTTGCGATTGTTGAACGTCATCAGCCGTCGTGCGTCATTCTGACGTTACAAAAACTGCGTCATTCACAACCCATGACGTCGACCATTCGCCTGTCGTTTACGCTAAAATGGTCAACTTTATCCATTAACTTCATCATGTTCCCGCAGAGATTTTTGTTCAAAAGCCATAAGATATATTTTAGCAACTCTGTACTTAATGGTAGAAAAGTAAAATCAGAAATTGAGTTCAATGTTTTAGTTATATTTGGCCTAGAAACAGGGTGTGCTATTCAGAATTAATTGGAAAATGACGTTAGCCTCACTTTCAGTGACGCAGTTATGACCGAGTTGATAGTCAGCGCCGCGTCGCGGATTAGGTCTGCCTGTACCTCATTGTAGATGCCTTGTTTTCAGTCTCTTGGACGAATGATGTCGTTGATGCCTGGCAAAGCGCACTGTATACACCTCCACATGTACACGACCTTTATATATTTGATATGTACGCAGGAATTGCATTTCATTCTTAAGTTCAGTAATAGCAAAGTGTAGATTCCAAGCTTCTTGTGGGAGTGGTCGCAATCCAGTATGAACAACAGACATCACCCACTTAACTGGAACAAAAAGAGCCTGTCAACTTCATACAGTGGTTCCAATAACGAGGTCTGTAGCAGGGCTGGAGCTGGCCATTACTTTTTTTAGTCAAAGTAAAGAAAATCCACTGTTGAACAATAGGCCCTATTGTTCAGGGTTCAATAGGTTCCTTACTAAAAAACGTAATGGCCAGCTCAAGCCCTGCTGTAGGAACCGCGGAAGTCAGCAAGTGCTTTTACTTTTACAAAACTTGAAGTAAAAGCATTTGCTAGCTTTTATGAAGGCTCAAGTAGAGTATAGCGGACCAAGCCATGGGAAGTGCACTGAGTGTGTACATTTGTGTTCACGGAATAAGCGGCAATGTATGGAGATGTGTCACTTCCCATGGCTTGGTCCGCTATACTCTACTTGACCCAAAGCGTCATGCCTGGGGCCGGTTGCACAAACGCATACTAGGCGTAGTATCATTCTATCTCCTAGTTGGCTTCTAACTTTGTATACAAACGCATACAAAGTTAGAAGCCAACTTGGAGACAGAATGATACTACGCCTAGTATGCTTTTGTGCAACCGCCCCCCCCCCCCCACCCCACCCCGGCTCGTACCTCGCACTGACCTGTCACCGCGCGCGCGAAACGTCATGGGAAATTTTGGGACTACTTGTTGCATTTTCAAGATGGACTGCGATTCCTCGCTTCAAGTTTATAAATTGCAGAATCTCCTCAAATAGGCCTACCTAGGATGTATCCGTGTGTGGGTATCACATTATCCGTCATGATTATGATTATGATTAATCCGTCATGATTATAGGCCTATTTTGTGTGAGATATGCTGTACATGTCATGTCCACTGACAGCTGCGTTTATAGTGCGTGTTCACACTACACAGCACAGTGACAGTGAATAGCTGCCGGGGTCATATCCCAAATATCATCCTTTTCTTCTCAACAATGGGCCGTATGAATAAAAATCAAGCATAAACTTTTACTTGAAAATCGAAGTATTTAGCACCGTTCATATGAATAAAACTGAAGCGAAATCTTTTACTAAATGCTAATCTACCTTCTCCTAAAAGTATGTACTATTTGCTATGACGCATTTACTCCACAAGTAGTGTTTGCTTCAATGCGTATGAATAAAATGGAGTAAAAGGTCAGAAGTGAAAAGCATATACTTCAAATTTTCAAGGTAGCTCCGGACCTACCTTGGAATTCAAAGACAAAGGGCCGATTTTATAAACGATGGCTAAGAGATAACCATCGGGTTTCATCACCCCATAGTTGACAAAATGTTTGCTAACCGAAATAAATTTTTCGATTTTATGAATCGTTGATAGCCAAACATTCTAAAAGTAAAAATGTTTACTTTGATTAATTAGCGGTTTTCAGAACAGCCGATGGTTAAACCAAGGTTTATCTTCGCTATCGTTTATAAAATCAGCCCAAAGGATGTCCAAACGATTATGGCTACATTTATGCGGTTTCCGTGACGGATGTTGGTATGTATGCCACGGCAAAGATGCGCGGATGTCTGGTAAGAAGTGTGGACAGGTTTGATGATGTGAAAGTGTTGTTTACTGGTTAAATAATTTTTGGCTTTGTCCTGGGGGTTAGAGACTTCGATTATCAAGTAAAAGCAAATGCTTCATTTTTATTCATACGGCCCAATAAGTACAAGGTTTTTCTAACTGATTACACAAGACTGTCCCTCACTTGAATGGTTGCGAATCATTTTGGGGGAAGCATTTGCTTGCTGCGTCAAAGTATATGCTTTGAAGTAAAAGGTAACTTTTATTCATACGAAATCAAGTAAAACCTTATGCTTTTACTAAATACTTGGAAGAATATGCTTTTACTTTTTACTTTTACTTGGTAGTACATACTAATTTTTATTCATACGGCCCAATGTCATGTCTGTGACAATTTCTCATCAGAAATGAAAAATCAGTCAATTATTGGCAAAGTCTGCAAGAAATAAGCCTCATATCGCTAATTCCCTAGGGTTTACTTTCGTGGCGCAATAGATCACGTGATTACCCATTTCTAGTTGCGTCGGCTTGCCATATAGAAACACGCCAAATTTGGCGTGATGCGATTCATGCGGACACAGGTTGGCGCGTGCATATCCAGCGCCGCCTAGCGCCGACCTGTGAGACACAATGGACCGCAAGCTGGTGGTGGCCTCTAACGGCAGTAAATCTTCCGCTGTCGGTCATGGCTACAATAATCAAACCTCACTGACGTACAGCTTACCTGTGTGGTCGTGAAGAAACATCAAATAAATTCCCTGACTTTGTCCATCTCGTATGATTAACAAAATTCTCCCTTCCTCTGGGTCGTCTTTCAACCAAGTGGGCGCAACAACACAACTCTTCTTCCGTCTTTTCCATTCAGACCGGCTTATATCTTTTGCTTCAATTGGCGATCTGCTTGATTCGTTAGTATTTGAGAATGACGTCAGAATGACGAGTCTCTAATTGCGTGATATGAAAAAATGTGAAATGGTCACCTGAGTTTTCATCTGACCTACTTTTATACATGTAGGTCACAGAGGTCGAGAATTCCGTTTTATCAAGATGGCGACCTGGCCCCGTATTCATAAAACTACTTAAGTCTAAGAATGACACTTATCCTTTGTTCAACACAATAGATAAGTATCACACTTAGGGCCGTATTCACGGGTCGCACTTTAGCCTAAAGTACAGCTTAAGTTCAACTTTCTCTACGCTTGAAGCATTGAGAAAAGTGAGACTTTAAAGAAAGTGCGACCCGTGAATACGGCCCTTAGACTTACGTAGTTTTATGAATACGGGGCCTGGCGGCCTTTCTTAAGGTTCGATTAGAATGAAATTTGGCACCCTCCTCCTGAATTTGGTGGTTGTCGAAAACTAGTGTCCCCTTATTGGCGTTGAACTCATCTTGGCGTAGGCAACTGGATCCAACGCCAGGATAAGTAACGCCACGATGGTACCAGTACTAACTTATTATTATTATTATTATTATTAGACTTTTATTCGTAACAACAAAAGTTACAGAGTGTGCGTTTAGTGCTAGTATGTGCATGTGCTTAAGAAAATAAGATACACTGAACCAAAAAAAATTTCTTTGAGCAGTCCTGCCAGATCTATGGGCCGTATTCTAGAAGCTGTAAGGTCAACCTTTAGCTATTGTTTGCAGGGTAGAATACAAAAGATTAAGGTCGACCTTACACTTAAGGAAGCTTCTAGAATACGGCCCTAAATCCCCGTAGAGGGGCAGTAGGCCTAGTTAATCTTGTTGCAGACAAACAGTAACAATGGGCCGTATTCTAGAAGCTTCCCTAAGGAACCTTCTAGAATACGGCCCTTTGATTCTAGAACAGTCATACTTTGTGTTTGCTGTTCGTTTCAAGATACATGTACTTTCGCATTGTAAACTTCAAGCTTTAGCTAAAGGTGTTCGAGATTTTGTCGTCCAGTTTCACACACGCATGCACAGAGGTTTACAGCCCAGGCTGTGTGTTGAACAAGACACCTCTGGATGGTTGGAAATTCACAGGCCATTCTGGTCATGGGGCTCTCTCAACCAAACTCCCCCGCAGTGCCGTGTCGTTCCGCATTGTTGCTCCACTTACGAGGCTTCACTCAGTATAGACAGATTGCCAAAGTCGGCCATGTTGGACCAAAAGGCAATAACAAACACTGAATGTACAGTGAATGTACCATTGATGTACAGCATGTTTTAAAATGTGCAAAAACATAAAAGTTTGCCATAAAAATATCCGGAAAAATATCTCAGATAACATAACCATCAGTAATAATACACTAAGCCTTGGCTTACTTTTGGTAAAATAGTAATTCAGAAAAGAAAAAACAGACTTTTGTTGCTTAACCAACCTTGGGTCCAGGTTTGTGAATCATCATGATTCCACACTGTGGGATAGGACCAACACACCTGGAGCTGAGGTTTGGCATAAAACAGGCATAATAAAAGTCTTTTAAAACTTTTTGTGGGAAATATCTGCAAACATTTGGGCCGGGGCACTGTTCATGACACATGTAGCACTGCTGAGGAGGTGTTTATTTTGTAACTTTTCATGAAAGTTTTGTGTAAATTGCAGGTTTTAAAACATGCTGTATATCAATGGTGTACATTCACTGTACAGGCATTGACAGATGTTTATCTACACTTGATATTTTGAATATTTCAAGTACTACCGAACCAATTTTGATGCGGTTTGTTGCATATGGAAGGAAAACTTGTTGGTCACATTTCTGCATCAAAATTTTGGAAATTTCGAAATATCAAAATTATGTAATTGCTTGTCGGAAAAAATCTTGAAAATCAACACCTTTTATTTTGTGACTATATTTTTATTTTTATAGTAGTTCTGACAGAATGGTAGTTTCTAAGGATTTTGGTGCTAGTTTCATCAAAATCTGTCGAGTGGTTGCTGAGATATTTGAGATTATCAAAATTTTGAGATTTTGAGATTTTCATCATTTTTCACAAAATTCTGGTGTCAGTAGATAGAGCTGACCTCAAATCATAAAATTGTGAAATTTTGGGTGATTCGCATAAACTGCCTAGAATTTACGCATATTTTTCAAAATATCAACATTTTGATATTACGATATTTCTGCACAGTTAACCCCCAAAAGTTTCAAAATAAGGTAAACCTATAATCTGATGTTAGCTTTATCCAATGGTATGAAAATTTCATGAAAAACGCGAAAATATCAAAATATCAAAATTTTGATAATCTCAAATATCTCAGCAACCACTTGACAGATTTTGATGAAACTAGCACCAAAATCCTTAGAAACTTCTATTCTATCAGAACTACTATAAAAATGGAAATATAATTACAAAATAAAAGGTGTTGATTTTCAAGATTTTTTCTGACATGAGCAATTACATAATGCTGATATCTTGAAATTTCCAAAATTTTGATGCAGAAATGTGACCAACAGGTTTTTCTTTCATATGCAACAAACCGCATCAAAATTGGTTCGGTAGGTTTTGAAATATTCAAGATACAAAGTGTAGATAAACATCTGTCAATGCCTGTACATTCAGTGTTTGTTATTGCCTTTTGGTCCAATATGGCCGACTTTGGCAATCTGTCTATTGTGGAACCGTCTGACCTCTGCCTAGGAGATTGGCTGTCAACATTTCCACTTCAAAGATTTTGGCCCGTATTCTAGAACGTTCCTTAGCGTTAAGGTCGACCTTAAGTCTATTGTAAAACCATCGACAACAATAGATTTAAGGTGGACCTTAATGTTAAGGAACGTGGCCCAATTTATCACGACTTCATTGTTTACATTCAATGGTTGTAAACATGGATGTTTACTTCATGTTATTTTGGACTTTTGGGACATGCCCACGAAAATGAATACTTTTGGAATCAACAGAATTACAAGAGAGGCATGCCATCAACAAATTATCCATAAGACAAAGAAAGCCTGGACATAAACAAACAAAATGTAAATAAACAATGAATTTCGTGGTCCGCGAAAATGCCCGTGATACATTATCTTTAAACAGAAAGCAAGGCTCTAAGGGTCACTTGGTTCTGACTTTCGCCTAAAGTGTAGCTGAAGCTAGACTTTCTCTTTGCTTGAAGCAGTAGGGAGGTTTAGAAATCAAACGATAAACGTAAACTTTACGACAATGTTATTTTTCATCCTACACATTACATGTAATAGCCAGATTTTATATTGCATTTCCGGTACAAAAATAACGTTGTCGTTAACATTTACGTTTATCGTTTGATTTCGAAACCTCCCTATTGCGAAAAGTGTAACTTTGATGAAAGTGTGGCTGCAGTTCGACCCAGTCGGCTTTCGAAACGGCATGTTGTACAGAATTGGGAAGGACCTCGCAAACGCTAAGATCGTCTGGTGCTCCTACTGACCGTTGTGAGCACTGCTATTCGTCCACTCTTGCTGATGGCTACCCCTGGATATCGACAGGGGTATCGGCGAAATTGATCGATGCCTGCCGTAATGTTTGTCTTCTCTACAATTCGTAGTCTTTGTTTTGGCTGAAAAGTGTTCGAAGCCATTGACATTTGGGGGTGGATTTCTCCCGATTCGTAGTAGCTACGGTTACACCTGAAAATTTCCAGATCCGTGCCAAACCCGTGTGTATGAAAAACCCGGCGAGAAGTCACACCACTACATTGTAGTTACGTAGCCCGGCGACAGGTGCGCTGCGTGCAGTGACTCTTCGGTCATTTCTGTATTAACACACATTGTTGGAGGCGCGAAAACGAGGTCACCTAATGGCTGCGCCATCTGTAGCCTGCTGAGAACTGATGAAATCACGGGGATTTCGAAAAGCACGGCGAGCTTGCCGTGTTTTTCAGACACGGGTTTCTTAAGCCCGGAAATTCACAGGTGTGACCGCAGGGGATTTTACATGTATGTAGTGTAACCACGGCCAGTGACATTCCTGGTCAGTCGTCTACAAGCACTGCTGCAGTAATTACGTAACGTGTGACGTAATTGCTGCACATACTGCTAACGACCGGGCCTTCGCCTTCCTATCGTCCGCTGTGGCGTTGTCGCGCCTGCGTAGATGTACGGGGACCACGACAGGGGCATTTTCTTACAGAAATTCATGAAAGTATGTACCTCTAACTTTAGTAGAACCTATCCTGTGGCTTCTGATATAAACACGACGCAGGTTTAGAAATCAAACGGTAAACGTAAATTTAACGGCAACGTTAATCGAGAGGTTAAGAAATCGCCCCGTTAACGGTTACACTAACGCTAACGCTACATTGCAGATGTACAGTCTTTCAAATAAGTAAATGGACAGAGGAAAATCGAATTTTCTCAAAAACGGCTGGTGATAAATGGATGCGGTTTGCGGCATTTGATAGGACATTTAGTTGTGCATCTTGATATCTACCACTTGGAAATTTGCCATTTTATCTAATAGTGACTTTTGTTGATTTACAAAAGGTCCCAAAATCAACTTTTTTGTTTCCAATATTTTTCATACTTTTTCTTGATAGGATGAATCACCATCGTGAAAAACCCACATCCCATCATTGTGATGAAAATATCTTGTGTTAATTGGTGGGAAATAGCATTTTTATGTCAAAATTTTCCACCTTCTTGATTGACTTTGGAATTACTTTGGAGAAACCCCCTGATGATCTTCAACGCTCAGCCCACTGAATTTGAACATGCTGGGGTATTGAACCCTGCCACGCATGACACAATTTTGAACACAGCTTTTGTGAACTGCACCATGTTGAATAGTCTGCGGTTATTCAAATGGGGTGTTCGTTTCCAATGACTAGCTAACCACGTTTTCCTGGAAGTGGAATGACAACTACAGGCCTGGGAGAGCTATTCATAGCCACATGAAGCAAGCCTATTGAAATGAGTTGATGACCTGATTCCAGTTGTCCAGTTGTCGAGGGGGCAACTCAGTAGTAGAAAACCGGGTGCCAAAGCCCTTTGCACAAATGGGTTAATAAGTTACAGGTTCAAGTGAATACTGCAGAATTTCTTTGATATTCACTCGTAACTCAACAAAAGCTTCCAGTCAATATAAAATTTGCCCCCAAAAAATGCGGGATAAAAAAGTTGATTTTGGGACCTTTTGTAAATCAACAAAAGCCACTATTAGATAAAATGACAAATTTCCAAATGGTAGATATCAAGATGCACAACTAAATATCCTATCAAGTGCAGCAAACCGCATCCATTTATCACCAGCCGTTTTTGAGAAAATTCGATTTTCCCCTGTCCATTTACTTATTTGAAAGACTGTACGTCAGAAATAGCGTTAGCGTTAGTGTTATCGTTAACGGAGCGATTTCTTAACCTCTCGAATATTTCCTACTACACATCAACCAGATTTTATATTGTACATGTATATGTATTTTCGGTACAAAAATAACGTTGTCGTTAACGTTTATGTTTAACGTTTGATTTCTAAACCTCACTAATGTGAAGATCCGGCCGTACGTTAGGGCGAAACTCCAGTATATTAGGCTACTTACCTTAAGAACAGATTCAAACTTGTAGACAACAATTGCATAACGTCCATGATCCTTGTGGAACAAAAAAACGCCTTGATTCCCGCGGATATGAATACCACCAAGACAAGACTGTCGCCCTGGGCTAGTCCGAACACTGCCTCCTGTTGCTCATTTGCAGAACTGACGGCCGCAACAAGAGTCAGATGAAGCCTATCGCGGGGGGTCTATTTTGATTGGTCCGCCATCTCCAGGTCGTGTTTTGAATACATTCAGTGCACGGCAATCGTATCACTTGACAACGTTGCTCTCAGGCATTTTACTTACTGTTTCAACCAGCTACACTCGCAATCACGCTCTCTGTTCACTCTTAGCCAGACAAACATTAAGAAAACCGCAGTTTGTCATCACAATCACGACAAATATTCCTGTTGAAAAGCTGAATCGGCGAATGCACAGCATCGCCATATCTTACAGTTTGAAGTCACGTGATACGGGAACGACCAATCCGTGATCTGATCATGCTGATGACGTAGAACCAGATTTTGGTTCTTCGTTTACTCATCATCTGACTCTGTATTGCGTCCAGCAGATGCTAAAAATAGCAATACGAGTCAGACGTTCGGACTAGCCCTGGGCATGAATGTCCCTTAAGCCTAACCGTCGGAAGTTCTTTTAGATGTCCAGACCTCAGCTCATACCAAGAGGCATTGTACTCAAGAGGCTTACAGTGGATTTCATTGTAAACTGAGTGGAGAAACACAAAATCATTGACTGATTCGCAAAGGATGTCGATCATCTTACAGTTCCTAACTGTGCGTGTGACATTTGCAACCTCTTCTATTATTTTCTTGGTCCCCTGTGATTTAATTCTCAAAATTTCCATCCGTCCAGTGGTGGTCCTTTTAAATAATGATTGTGACGTCACCCATACGTCATAGGGTGGTTCGTTTTTACTTTGGATAAATCCGCAGCCCATGATTTTACCATTGACTGTTACGTTATGTGTGAATGCATGAAATGACTTAAAACTGGCCGTCGCTTGATTTCTGTTTTTGTAGTCCTTTTTCGAAATATACGTTTTGCTCCCGAGCTAAAGAAAGTAAAGGTCACGTTAGGCATACCCAGAGAATAAAATAAAACAAAAATCTTATATCTGAGGCAACTTTATAGCGAAAGCATATTGAAAAATAGTGAGACAAGCCGAAGAGTATAGTCACTGTGTCTTCGATGCAAAATTCGTCGCCCAGTGCCAGGCCTTTAGTGTTACCCCATCACACTGAGCTAGTTCTCAGTACGTTCTTGAAAATGTTGCCGAACGGGCTCAAACTGTGTGCGAACGGAGTGAACGTAGTGGCAACTTTTAACAGCCTTTCTTTCGAACTTCATGGACGGGCTTGGACGGGAATGGTGCTGCAGAACTTCGAGACATTAGGGAGTTTAAGAACTAAAACGAAACACGTTAACTTTACGACAACGTTATTTTTCATACTGCGAATTCACCAGATTATGCATGTATATTGCATATTGCATTTTCGGTACAAAAAATAACGCTGTCGTAAAGTTAACATTTATCGTTTGATTTCTTGTACGCTACACTTCTAGGTCCGGTTTACCATTTTCTTAGGATGGGACATGAGTACGTTTTGAAAACTACTTTTGTGTGACAGTATCTTAAAGGTGCTCTAGTTCGAATTGTAAACATTACGGTTTGTTTATTTACATGGCTGATTATAATAGTTATTTTTCCTCGGACAGGTGGCAGCACCATGTATATCAAAACATTAATGTTATCTATTTTTATATCTACCTTGATAAATATGCTTGTAACTGAAATATATTTATGATTTTACGCTCAAAAATAAACAAAAAGTTGTGAAAGGCGAGATTTAATTCGATTTTATCTGATTTGTTAGTACCAGAAGTTGACAATAGGTGGCACACTAGAGCACTTTTAACTTACCCTGACGGTAACAAAATATCTTCCCCGTAATCTCCGAAGATTCTCATTTCGATCGTTATCCTGACCCATGTAGAAGTAATCATTTTGTAGAAAACAAAATGATTTTTTCCTGACCAAACTGAATCCAGTACAAGCTCCATACAAGGAGCAGATCACGGCACAGTGCAGCTCACGTTGCGTCAAATGGTGAGAAACCAAATTAAACGTTACATGTACTTGGTTACCGACTCTGACGGGAACCGAAACGAATGTCTGTTGGCTAAAGGTAACTTCGTGCAGAAGAAAGAATGTCCAGAGAAGGAACACCAGCGGTGATAAAACTTGGTTCTTGATCGTCATGTTGGTCCATGAGGTGTGCATATCTATATGATAATGCTGGAAGTCGGCTCAATAAAGTCACACTTAGAAGCTTTGTTTTGCCTCGAAATTCGGCATGGTAATAGAGTATACCATATCCTGTTGCAACGGGTGGTTTAATTTGCGAAGATGACTTTGTTCTGGTAGCAATTTTACTTTATTAACGGTGTTGTTCGATTGCTTTCTAAATTCTCCCTACCGCACACCGTGTTGCACCAATTCCAGCCGTGCCGTGCATTCCAACCTCGGCCGAACTCAGAATCGTCGGTTGACACGGGTTGTTGCTAGTTGTACAATAATTTTCCTCATACACATGTGCATTTGTATATTGCTCAAATGGTAGATTATCAGAGCAATTACTTTAGGTCATGAAATGGCACGATTGATGTTTTCCCATTTTATCAACACTGATCGATATGTGCCAGTGACAACTGCTTTTTGTCAAGACTTCGGCAGCGATGCTTTGTATGAATAAAAAAATGTTCTAACTACCGGTACATTGTATTTCATTTTGACTCCTTGTTTCAATAATCGATTTATATCTACTAGCAATGACTGCTTTTGATGTGACTGTTTGGCGTGTTTGTAACAATGGGATTCGAAGTTAACGATAGGCCCTAATGGAAGAAGAAGACGTTTTTTTTTTGGGGGGGGGCATCCATTTCGAGTCTGGTCTGCTTTCTGAAATCATTATGCCCAGAGAACACCAGGGGTGACCTTTTGAAGTGTGCCATTTCCTTATCATCCTCGCACCCAGGGTCTTCAGAACTGCTCCTTTCCCCCGCTTGGTTGAGACCCCGGCGCTGTATATTTTCCCATACAGGTGTAACACCTGTGAATGTTTCTCTAGCTCAGTGTTCCCCAACAATAGACGCGGCCTAGAATGGTTATTGTTGGGTTAGTTGCCGCCTAATCCGTCAGGAGGGAAACAATAAGAAAAACACAAAAATACGGGAAACACAAGCCTGGCGGCGAAAATGGTTCACGTGGAAAGAGTTTGAAATTAAGAATGCTCGCACAGACACACACAACTGCCTTCGATACAATCAGCACGAAGTGTTCAACCTGATACACAACAGTCCATTGAACAGAAGTTGTCATAGCCTACGCCAAAGTGCATTCAATTCAGGCCAACACACCGACTGAAAAAAGTAAACAAATCAACCCTCCCTCTCCATCATGATCAAACAAACAATCCCGGCCCAGTCCTCGCACAAAAAGGGTGAGTGATAAGCCACGGCTCGTCGTAATAAACAAATGAAAACGCTCATGAACACCCCCGTGAACACCCCATCTTGCACCATGGCTAAAGATAGAGACTGACCTCAAACCACTTCTAAATATAAATCCACTAGCCCGAGATTGAACACGTGTTCATCAGCCTCTGTCCCACTTTCGGACTCCGTCGGTAATAGGTGACCTATGTAAACCCCGCATGGATTTTAACCAATCGGATTCATTTCTTAATTATGAAATCGGTAGAAAACCACAAAATGCCCCAAAAAACATATTAATCGCAAACTAATCGGTTTTATTATTAGCCCGGACACTACTAGGCATAAAAAGTAACATATACCAGCTGAATGTTTTGAAAGCCGATAATGATTTAGTGCCGAAAAGTGTGTCGAAAGCTCATTTTGGACCAAATATAATGGTCACTTAAAGGGACTATAGGCCCACGTGAACCAACTGCAATCCACGTTACACCGGTACATTTTAACGCCGATAGGCTGTCGAAGCACCAGCGGAGTTTCTATGCGGCTACCCCTGGACTCGGCGAATCCAGTCAATCACAGCGAAGTTTTGTCCTGTCTTGGGCATGTTGTTAATGTTTGTGCATAGTGGTTATTTTTATTTTTGTTGAACTGCAGATCCCTTCTTAATATCAGCATTGGACGAATGATGTCGTTGATGCCTTGCAAAGCATACATTATGCACCTCCACATGTACACGGCCTTCTTCTATCTGATATGTACGCAGGAATTGCATAGTTTCATTCTTAAGTTCAGCAATGGCAAAGTGTAGATTCCAAGCTTCTTGTGGGAGTGGTCGCAATCCACTATGAACAACAGACATCACCCACTTGATAACTGGAACATGAAAAGCTTGTGTCAACTTCCTCTTGAGGTCCAATAGGTCTATAGGAACCGCAAAAACCGGAAGCCTGGCGCACATCGACCTTGCGACTGGAAGCAACTACAGGTGTAATGTATGAGAATGCCCCCCGTATGACAATGCCCGCTTTATTGTTCGGCGGAAACTCAAATACAGAAACACATGTAGATCAGTGCCTCCCCCATTGTCACGTTGCCGCTTATTCCGTCAATCT
>NMRB01001012.1:130936-150207 GCA_002633025.1 Notospermus geniculatus | reverse complement strand
CCCCCCCCCCTGAGAAAAATTGCCCATTGCCAAAATTTCTGTTAGTACCAGTTGTAATTGCAGATATTCCTGGCTTTTTTCACTGGGATCTAGCGCGTCTACTAACACTAATGTCATATCAAAGGCATCAACTGCCTGCTGTGGTCAGCAATGTCGACCATCACCAACAGGAGAAGCTGTACCCCGGTAATGCCAGATCTCTGTGACATTACAACTGCGATTTTGGTTATGAAAGGACGTAGTGGAAGCATGCTCGATATATTTACACGAAACCTACTTGGACAGTCCCGAAGGTTGCATTCCTTCGACTCGGTCCTTGCCTCTCCTTCTTTTAAACATTCCTCCAGGGAAAGTTTATTGTCTTTACAGTATGCTGTTCTTGTTCGTTTCCCTTCGCCGCATGTAACACTGCATGGCGACCATTCAGACCAGGCACTCAGAACTGAAAAGTTACAAGCCCAAAAGCCATATCATTTACTGACTGTATGATCAGACATCTCATTATGGAGAACAATTTATTTCTGAAATGCTCCATAGTTTCAGAGGACGATGGAGAAAGCATTCGTGTATATCCGCCTTAATGTGGTGCACCCGACTGCTATCTGGTGACCGTCGAACGAATTACAACTTTGGTAGTCCTTGGTCATGGCATAAAGGAATCAACCATAAAGGTTTAACTGCGAACGATGAGCTTACTGAGGGAGACACTTCCTTTGTTGCCACCAGATGTCTCTCACTGCCTGAATTTTGGCTTTACGTAATAGGCACGAGCTTCAACTTTTTTTGTGGTGAAGAGGTACATGAACCTGCCAACATGATGCTTTGAATTCCATTTCTGACGATAACTGAGCTATTTTCAGCACAATTAGTGTTCCATGTACAAATGTACGTCAGCCTATTCAAATGTACACCGATGACCCTGAACACACATCGTTCGTGGGGTTCTCATTAATTCAGACCTTTTGTATCATAAGATCAACTAGTCGGAATTCAACAAAATTTGCAGTGAATGTGCAGAAGGGTCTTGCCTATCACATGGAAACGTCAGAATGCAAATCTGTTGGGTTTTAAAGGCATGTTGTCCACATTTATAAAATGCTAAATTTGTCAGTTGAACCTTTATGGTTGATTCCTTTATGGTCATGGGTATATCGGTTCTCTTTACCTTTTGCCTCCTTCCCCGAACCCTCATCTATATCGGTATCCCCTCCGTCGCCGCTACCGCCACTCCCAGGTTCTATTCCATCGCTTACATCTTCACGCTGAAAAAGGTAAAAGAAAGGTTGCCTTCCTGACGTCAGCACTCAATGATTTAGAGCCATACATGTACATTGTACTTGACAAAATGAGCTGTCAGTGTCTTTCCCCCTTCCCGCCCGCTCGTCCGCTTGGCCCGTATCTAGGTCCTACATCATTTCATTTGCAAACATTCGTGAGAATTTTTTTCCAGTGGTGTTGAACTCCGATATGCCGATGACTCTCCATAAGGCCGAGTTGATATAAACATAATAGAAACTTGCCAATACCAATAAAACAACAAAATCTTGCTGAAACCTCCAATATGATATGTTTGAGAGAAAGATGATATGTTTGAGAGAAAGAAAATTAGTAAAAACAAGTAAGACCGCCCACCTACTGTGAGATGGGCGGTCTTAATCACCCTCAGTCTAAATTTGTACTTACAATTGGCGTGATGAGAGAACTGCATTGTTTACGAGCAGCATCCGGGTCATCAACGATTATCGCCTGCTCAATGTCACCTTCAAACAGAGTATCACGTGACTCGTCTCCAAATAAGGAACCGAATGACGTAATTGTGTTGACGCCGATGACTGGCTTCGGGCTTCGGTCCAACGGTCGCGTGATCTCCAGTGAACAGTCATAAAATAACGTCACAGAGCCTCGTTTTACACTAAACGCCACCTGGTGCCATTTCCCGTCACTAATATTGATGACAAATCTTGGTGATCTGTCTGCTGGCCGGTTATTTTGATCCGAGTAGTAAAATGTGGGGTTAATTCCCGCCTGTACACTTAGTCTTTGTGTTCCGTCAACATCACAGAACGTTAGTATATACCCTTGGTTGTTAGTTTTAGGTTTTAATGTTAATAATATTGAAAAATCCACGGGAAAGTTTTTAGGAAAGATTTTTGTCGTGTATATGTTTATTATTGATGGCTGCTCAATGCGAAATGACTGTGGACGATCTGGTGTGACAGAGACCCCTAGCGGGAAGGAGTGTAATGACAGAAGGGATATCAGGTCTTTAACCCCTGAAATGAAAAATATAACACATAAATTTGAATGATTGAGATGAAGGTTTTAGTCAGATAAGGGGCCTTTTTCACAAACCCCTGTAACTTTAAGGGCACGCAATACCCTTTTCACGCTGATAATGAACAATAGGTTGTCCGCAAATGGACAATAGTTTACGCACTCCTGTAAGTTTATACGAGAGCTTCGTGAATAAGGTCCAAGTTCTAAAGGTACATGTATAACTCCCTAGGTCTGAATGCAATGGTGGTCCTAGGAATGCAAGTAAACATACCTTTGCATTTAAATGTATTGCACTCCCTTTGCTGACCACTTGTACCCTCGCATTTGTCAGGTGCCAACTTTTTGCACTCCCTTTTTCGAGTTTGGGTACCCCCCTTACAGGTCCTACTACAGGGTGACCATGTTGTCCATGGCTTCCAACCTTCAAGAGAAAAAGTTTGCATGCATGAGAAGATATATTATATTATTTCTGGAGTGCAACTTAGGGCATTATAGCTACTCATCAAACAATACTGGGCGATATTGACAATACGTAGGAGAAAACCGGAGCCCCCGGAGGAAACCTACGATGCCGAGGAGAGATCGCCCTCTCTACCACATAAAGCCACTTGAACGACCGGGGATCGAACCCGCGACCTCATTGGTGGCAGGCGCGAATGTCTCCACTGCGCCACCCCGACACCCCAAACCAAGAAGAGAGAAAAGATGTTGAAGAAGAGAAAATAGGGAGGTTTAGAAATCAAACGATAAACATAAACTTTATGACTATGTTATTTTTCATACTACAATGTACACATTAACCAGATTTCATTTTGCATTTTTGGCACAAAAATAACGTTGTCGTTTGATTTCTAAACCTCCCTTTTGACCCTTTCGTAAGTTCAGCAGTTTATCAAACAAACAGCCTCTTTCAGAAAAAAAGCGTTTGATTACTAATGTTGAAGGTCATACGTTCATGAGAGCTACCCAAGCCGTCGATTCGTGTTTTTGTTCGAACACGAGTTAAGAAAGTGGCATGCTTCCATGTAAAATAATCTGATTGATGATCGACTGTCACCGTAACACCTTTGCCATCATCTAACCCTTGCTTACAAACTTCCTCAACACGTGTTTGAAAATAAACACGAATCGACGGCTAGGATAGCTCTCGTGAACAGTCGTATGACTTTAAATGGCCAAACACCGAAATAGTTGTTTTGGCACACCTGCCGATCCAATTTTCTAAGCCAGTGAACGTTTGAATACACCGGTATTTCAAAGTTATTTTAGCCCATTTTTACTTAATCCCTGATCATCTTTTACTGTCGCCGTGTTGACCACCTCCCGCTACGGCCTTTTTATTCGACTCATATTACGCTAATTCACTTGGTCGACATGTGTAATTATTGTTCCGAATACCGCCATCATTCTCTTAGTAAACATTAATACCCCGCCGCGAAGATCCCTTTCCAGACATATCCATCTGCGTATGTCCCTTTTTGACGGAATATACCGCCCATAGTTACAGTCATCCTTCACCAGAGCTACCCTAGCCGTCGATTCGCGTTTTTGTTAAAACGCAAGTTGAGAAAGTTTGTTAGCAACAATCCAATAATGGAAAAAGCTGAATGGCACAATCTATCAGATTATTTCACATTGAAACAGCCACTTTCACGTGACTTTCTTAACTCGAACAAAAACACGAATTGACGGCGATAAGGGAGTAAGAAATAAAAGTGGAAAATAAGAAGTGGGACATTTTGGAATTTTGCGTGAATTTTTCAATTTCTCAAATTACATGGGAGAAAAATTTTTCACATTTTGAGAAATTTTCTTAAAATAACATGACAGTTTGTCAGATTTTTTGGGCGATATTTCTCAAAATTGGAAAAATTTTCTCCCAATTTGAGAAATTGAAAAATTCACGCAAAATGACAAAATTTCCCACTTCTTATTTTCCACTTTTATTTCTTACTCCCTAGGGTATCTCTCATGAACTTATTCAAGTTCCACTTGGCATAAAGAGTTAATGTTATAATAGACACAGGAAACACTTCATTGCCAAAGTTATTTTATCTAATTTACTACGAAATGACAATAGTTTACAAGGCGGGACATGAACACCCAACGGTGAATGAAGACATAGTATTATCTTGGCGTGTTGTTGTCCTTGTTCCTTATTGTAGTTTCCTTGTCCACTTGTGGTTGAATGAAGAGGTTTGTGTTGTAAACCCGTCATAGTGCACCCAGTGTTGTAGTATGAGATTATATTCAGCTTAGCGGCTTCATGTAATTGTGCTTGACCTTTGATCCGAGATGGGCCGTGCGACCGTTTAGGCAGGGCGCAGACGGACGGCAAATCTCAATGCGGTGGGGCTATTTTTAAAGCCCGACAGTAGGCTATGCGTGAGGTTTTGTATCTCGCGACGGCCGACGTAACCTTTGACCTTTAGGCAACGTCGTATACTCATGCTCGAAAGACTATTCAAATCTGTCTATTTGAATGATCTAAGTTGCCAATTAGGCATGGAGAGTGTTGCTACACATAAAAGACTGAGTTGAAGCATGTTATCTTACCTGATGAAGGGTTAGTCACGCTATAACAGCACGTTGAAATTCTCAAGTGATGAAAGTATGGCGGCCATTTTTGTTTCGATATAATTGTATGTAGTATCCGTCCAGCCTCGGTGTTACTACTGGCTATATATAGATTGGACAGGGCACCAGTCTTATCAAGGCGGGGAAGGAGGAAGATTCACCTCATGCATACTGTGGGACTTTAAAGTCGCCTCAGCTGAATGTTGCGTCGAGCAGCGTTGGGTCAGTCAACTTTAAAAACATCCCTACTGCATTGAGATTTGCCGTCCATGTGTCCCTGGCCTTTGAGAAAGTCTCACCTGCGTTCGGCGAGGCACACCTGCGAAAAGACCCGGTGTAATGAATGAGAATGCCCCCGTAGTGCCCGCTTTATTGTGTGGCGGACACTCTACAGACAGGTTTACCAGTTGCAGGTTATCCGTCAATCTTTTTGTTGGGAGGGGGTATTGGCAACCGTCCTGTGCCTGACCGCATGTTCATATCTATCTTCACCATGCTTCATTGTCATATCTTGGTTCTTTTAAGCCTCGGTTATGTCGCCCTACGCTGTGATAGAAATAGCGTCAACTAGTTGCAACTGATAACTTATGCCGCCACCGACTAGAAAAATACCGATCGGTCGCAACTACCTGGAACTAGTTTACCGCCGTCTTTTGAGTGCTTATGTCGACACAGATTTCTTTTGATTTTAAGTAAGTTGAACATGTGCGACTTTCAGGATCTGGATATTTTTAGTTTGCAACTAGTTGGCAACCAGTTACTCGCTGACGCCCGAAAGCTTATGTCACCTTGTAGTTGTGACTAATTAGTTCCAACTACGCGCCGATTATCAGTTGCCAACTAGTTCTGACTGTACGTAAGGGCGACATAAACGAGGCTTTAGGGGGCTCACAGGTCGACATTGCGTCTTGAAGCAACTCGACGGATCCGTCGCAGATAAAAAACCACCACCCGCAGGGCGACATTTCAGCGATTGAGAGGAACTCGGAGCAACTGGCAGTTACCTCGAACAGCACGCTCATGTCGACAGCGCGTCTTCCATGCCCTCGGGCCATTCCAACAACTAGTCGCCGAAAAGTAGAACATGGGCAACTCGAAGCAACTCGCGGCAACTAGCGGATCCGGCAGTTGCTGGGCGACGCAAGGGCGCCCACCAGGTCGACAAAATCGGCAACTGATCAGTCACTCCGTGTTGCTTCCATCGCCGGAAAGTTGGTTGCCGCGAGTTACTTCAAGACGCAATGTCGACCTGTAGGCACCTTTATAGCTTCGACAACAGCCAGTGGGGCGCACAATCATCATACTGACGCAGAAAGTCGATGGAGAAATTTTCGGAGACATTCTATGCTCTGTCGTTATATTTCTTCTTTCATTCCTTGCAAAGAAAATTAATGTGGCATTGCAGGACGCAAAATTCGTTTATTTGAATTTTTACAAAATGATGTTGACCCCATTACGAAATCTCCCGGCCTGTATTGCGAATTCTTTTGCCCTGGTTGCACTGACATCATCTATCATATCTCTCAGCATCTTGTTCTACGACCAGAGAACATCTAATATCACCCAAAACAGACAGCTTCCGTGTCGAAACCCGAGTACAAAAGACCAGTAATAAAAGATTCGAGGACCGCCACTGATAAAATCAGCTGTTTTTCTCGGCTTATGACAAGCATTATGCTCTAACCCTTCGTTCGGACTTGTGGAGATCGTCGTGATAAGGCACAGTTCTGGTCGTTGACTTTCCGAAGGATATAATAGTTGCCCCCTCCCATTCACAAGAGCTTTCTCCGTCCACATATTGCTAACAATAAATCAACAACTAATTTTATGTAGGTGACGTTTCAAAGAGTTTCATTGGATGGTTATCGAAATATGAAACGTCCGAATTGTTTTTTTCGCGCCACCCGACAGTTATTTCAGTCCGGTGTGACAGGGATCAAAGTCCCCTGGAATCAAAGTCCGGTCTTATTGTTCAGCGAGGGATTAGAATGTATGGCTATGGAGACCACGACCATTCGGATATAACCTTACAACAGCGGGCTATTGTTTGGCGGACTTGCATTCCTAGGACGTTGATTCCTGTCACACCTTTATCGAATATTTGACTTGAAATTTTGATTCTTTCATACTATTCGATATTTAGGGCAGAAATTTCTACATCAGATCGTTATTATATCCATATTATTGCACGTATAAAACTGGCAAGATCCGAGCTTGCACAAAGTTGAATTTATTACAAGCTCTTTAGGGGCCATTTTTGGCCACCCCGATATCTCTGCTGACATTCTTTTTTTGGAATCCCTCTGCGGATGTCAAATGGAAACAAGGTAGAAATATTCCCTCTGCAAAGATCCATCTCCTAATAAATATACCTGCGTATATCCGTTTTTGGCGGAAAATGCGGCCCATATATAAAATGTAATTTGCATGTACTTCCTCATAAAGAATTATTAGAGGCATAGGGCATGAAATAATAACAGGTTTCTAAAGTGAAAATCAGAGCTTCCTACCAGACTCGAACCCACGGACCCTCGCATAAGGCATCAATCGCCAGCAATCAGGGGCAGCACGCTTTAACCACTAGGCAAAATCCCCATCTTGAATTACTGGTATACATGTATTTGAGAGTTCAATTTTGTAGTAGAATCCGCGTACAGGCCAATAAGGTCAATACTTGGATATACCATATTCCATAAAGTTCCGAAAGTACTGCAGGTTTACAATTTGACTACATGTATCTCCAAATCATACATGTATGTGTTGGTTATGCGCGGAACGTACACCTTTTGTATCAGCATAATAACTATTTGGGCAACAAAACAAGAACATAGGATCCGATCACAGTGTGCAGTCTCACAATCGCTGAACCCATTCTCGGGTTCACTGCACAATTTTATAGCTAAAAGCGGACTGCGTACCCCCGGGCAGTTGCAACCCCCACGCCCTAATTCATGAAAATAACTGTCTGGGCCCGTTTGATAGAAGACACAAATTATAGGGTAGACGGGAATGATGAATGCCTTTGATTATTTATTCACGATGTCGACTCTTCCTGCCAATAGAGAGGTTCGGCTATCCCGGTTCCGAGATCGAGATCGGGATAGCGCTGACGTCGTTGCCCGTTCTCGATCCCGACGACGTGACCCATGCGTTTCAGATTCGGCTATCGCGAACCTCTACGTCATGACGTCGTTGCCTCCGCTCATTCGAACAGCGAAACTCACACCCGAAAATTCTCATCAAAATACAGGCAGATTGCCATGGAATATTTACTGTTTATGGTTTGTACAGGATCTACATATACTGAATCCAATGTCTGGCAGCACGATTCTCAAGTTTGAAGAGGTTAAGGAAGTGAAATTGAAGTAAACCTTATGTCGTTTGACAATTACGAGATACAGCCGATTTATCTCGGAACCCGACAACGGGACCGACAACGTTCACGCAAACAACGATGACGTCACGTCATTTTTTGATGACGCGACGCTACTCTATCCCGATCCCGATCTCGGAACCGGGATAGCCGAACCTCTCTGTGCTTTTCTTGGCGACGTCACAACACTACGAACTATGCCTAAAAAAGCAATATTTTGTTTAAAGAATTCTCTCTGTGCTTTATGAAAATAAAATGTGTTCGCGTAACGTTAAATCGTATCTGTCTACCCAGAACACAAATCTCACTAAGAATCGCATAATTTTCTAATACATGACATGTATACTGTAGGTATCTGAGCTATTTCTAATGCCCGTTGTACACGGTCAAATTTTCCATCCAATTTTCGGGAATTCAGATTCAGGGCCTATTGGGTCTTCTATCAACCCGCATGTGGGCCTTTATTGAGCATATTCAGAAAATTGGGTGGAAAATTTGATCCTGTACAGCGGGCATTAGTAAGAAATTAGTACGAAAATTATGATTTTCTAATAAGATTCTTCTAGTGTAACAAAAATCTTTAAAATGTTCCAAAGATTCTCACAAATATCTTAAAGGAAATATCTTATTTAAAAAAATCGTACGAACCTTATTTTATTTTATTTGTTAATTTATTTTATTTTATTTATTAAATTTGAAAAATCGTAGCAAGATTTTTTTTTCACTAAGAAATAACTAAGATACGTACGGTTTTGGTCACACAAACTAACTTTTTATCGCATAAAATAATTCCACAACCAACTTTCGTGGGTCACAAAACTTATTTGGGCGGACACCAATTTCGTGAATCACACAGCCTTACGGGAAAGCAGAGTAAAATTACACGACGTGAATTCACGTGTGATAAGATCGGTCAACAAGTAATGCACTAAAAACACAAACCCTAAGAACAGCCTCCAAAATTATCCTACGGACATTGAGAAGGAGGAGATGAGATAGCACAATTTGCTTGCCATTTACAACTATCATGCGTTAATAATTTCCTCTGTTGGCTTTAATTTTGTCAGTTCGGTAAAGTTATGAAAATCTCTTGCCACAGGAGTAGTTGACGCCTGATGTGACTAATCCCGTCCATACGTAAACGGTGGCTTCGATGGTTTTCTTTAATCTTATCTTTTTTTAGGATACTAACAGTTTCCTGAGCTGAGTACTTTTAGATCTTCTCCAGCGGGCGTAAATGTTTAAATCGATACGATAACAAAGTTTTTGCGGTGGGGTTCTGGCTATCGGCTTATTCAGTAGAATACTTGTAACCAATGGACACGGAAGCAGCAGGTTTGAAGGACAGGGCCGGATCCAGGATGGACAGAAAGGGGGGCGTAGCTCTACGGAGGTGGTGAGCACCGAAAGCGCGAAGCCCTAACGGGGGGTCCTCCCCCAGAAAAAATTGACAATTTAAGTACTGTACTTTTAGATGCATTTTCCTGGCATCTGAGAGCAAAATTACACGAATTTTTATGTGATTAAATTTTTCTTGCTAAAACGTCATTGCTCTGCCAAAAATAGGGGGCCTATGCCCCCCACGCCCCCCCCCGTATCCGGCCCTGAAGGAGACGGTGTACGTGAGTCCTGTAATCGGCCAAGAGGTTTATTAATTGGAAAAATAATATAAAGTAAATGAATTAAAATAAATAAATAAATATAAAATAAATAAATTAATATTAAAATAAATGTGAAACATACTTTACATTGTCTTTTTACTCTCGAATACCGACTATTTTTTACTTTTTAGCGTGAAAATACCAAAAGAAATACATGTAAGTTGTAGCCCGCATTTGTGGGAGAAAACGTAATTTCCTGCAATTCGGTTCGAATGTCCTAAGATACTTACCCAATGCTCCTAGGACCTCTTCTTCGTTCTCTACGGTATAATCAGCAATTGCGCCAAAAATATCGTCATATTTTGCCGATAGCCTCCCACTGAATGTTGTCAAGAAGAATATGTAAGAGTCTCCCTTATTGACGTCGGCATAGCACATTGCTTTGTCTCCAAAGTTACTGACATTGAACACGTTTCGTTGACTACCATACCCGGGAAATGTTTTAATGATATCAACTCCTTTCAGAATGTTGAAGATTTGAATCTGCGCAGAATAGGTATTCGTCGCCGTCGGTTGGGTTTTGAACACCATCTGAACGTATCCCGTTACGGTGATGTCGGCCAGTACTGCCCGTTGCCCTACCCCGATAGGCTCCCAGCCATTTAGAAGTAAGATACACCCCCAGCTGAATTTAAGACTCAAAATGAGTATCATCCAAGATGAAACAAGTCTTTCGATCCTTTTGAAATACATGGCTGGTAATATTTGAAAAATAATTTATTAATACTATCACTTAATTAGGGTTATCAACAATGACCCCAACTTCAAAATATTTACTTTACTATGCTGAAATGCGGCGTTTGGCTCGACACTTCCTTCACTTGTTAACCATCTTTATATTACATGTATATAATGATTTCATTTGCTGAAACTGGAATGCACACATATATGGTGCGCCGCCTTCGTTACTTCCTTTTTGTAAATGAAGTTCCCCTAGGGCACGTATCCGATTATATGACCTAGCCGTCAGTCAGTACACGTACAAAGAATTAATCTCCGATGGTCTGCAGATTCCATGACGAAAGAAAAATTCAAACTCCGGACAAACAGAAATCGAAAAAGCACTTGAAACGTTGACACAATTTAAAGTTGAGAAAGTATTTGAAATTTTCCACTAGATCGGGAGACAGAAACGTCCGTCGGTTCGTCCCTTCAACACCTGACCATTTCCCTGAAGGTTTGTCTAATGAGTGGATCCCATTCCGCGGCCCTGCGAACCTCCCCGGACGGACGGGCATTGGAGCGTGCGCGGCTTTATACGGCAAGAAGGTTAAACCCTCAGGCGACCAACTGAGTTACACGCTGTTCCGAATTCATGTTCACGTAGGCTGTAATTATTGTCGTTAATTCTGTTAATGGGTCATATGAATAAAGTTTAGCAAATGCTTTTGCAATACAAATGCACTAGACAATACTGTACAAATCTGAAGTAAAAGCATTTGCGTTTTATCCATATTCTGGTAGGTGTAGTCTGTTCTCCATTTATTTGATGTGAACTTCTGCTGTAAGTTGGACAGGATGGAACTAGTGATTCTACTGCCATTTATATGTACCGCCAGAAAAATGACACATCACGTAGTCTTCGATATGATGAGCAATATGTAGGACTGTATGCCCAGGTCTTAAGGCCCGACTGCATGCGTTAGGTTTTATATCTCGCGACGGCCGACGTAACCTTTGACCTTTAGGCAACGTCGTCACACTCGATAAGGCTGGTCAAATCTATCTATTTGAATGATCTAAGTTACCAATTAGGCATGTGTAGCACAGCTTCACATAAAAGAATGAGTTGAAGCATGTTACCTTACCTGATGAAGGGTTAGTCACGCTATAATAGCACGTTGAACTTCTCAAGTGATGAAAGTATGGCGGAAAAGTGTTTCAGGTTTGTTCGTATGGCAGTCCTCAAAAGGACGACCTACGATACCCATTCCGGAAAAATCAAGGAATCCGACCTTCTACAGTGTGGTACCACAGCCACACGGCAGTTACTGTTTCCAGCATTCAGTCGCTGGGAGACCTAAAATCATAGAGCAGTCATTTTTTCAACAGTCTATGACAAAATCTGGCGCCTCCTTTTCAACCCGACCTTTTCAACAGAGAAGTCAAGGGTCGGCAAGAGCCCTTCAAATCTTTGTGGAGAGGTCCTTAAGGACTTAGGCTAAGCAAAGTGGTAATCTGTGTCAAGATTTGGTTCTGAGTGCTGTCTGTTTAGAGTCACACGTTCACCAGAGCTACCCGAGCCGTCGATTCGTGTTCTTGTTCGAACACGAGTTGAAAAAGTTTGTCAGCAACATTTCATGAAAAAAGTGTTATGGTGACAGTCGATCATCAATCAGATTATTTTGCATGGAAGCATGCCACTTTCGCGTAACCCCCTTGACTCATATTTCGAACAAAAACACGAATCGACGGCTAGGGTAGCTCTGTGAACGTATGAGTTTAACAATGGAAAGAATCCTTGATAAATGTTGTCGTGGCCTAACTGGGCGCCTGCGAACACATAATAAGAGAGGAAACGAGTGCAATATGATCTCAGCCCCCCCCCCNTAATTATCTCTTCCACTCATTACTACCGTCAATTAAGGTTCATTAATCTTTCTTCAAATATATTATAATTATCAGTTTCATTGTTCTCATCTGGTGTCATCATCATGTAATTTGTCATATCATAAGAAATAGTCCTAGTGCCGATCGTTGTGCAATAAATGTCAGAGTTTCATGTCAAAACAATATTTTATGCGTTTGGACTTTTTTTGTCTGTCTGCAACATATTTCCTCTAAGCGGCTTATAATAATTAAACTTCCATTGACGGCAGAAAGAACATTCAACACTCGTAAATACATGAAGATACTTTAGGGATGATGAACAATTTATTAGTAATTAATGATCAATAAATAAGTAATTGTAATTACATGTAATTATCTACATGTAAGGGAGTGAGAAATAAAAGTGAAAAATAAAAAGTGTGGAATTTTGCGTAAATTTTTTCAACTTCTCAAATTGGGGGGAAAATCTTTTCCCATTTTTGATAAATATCCCTCGAAAATCAGACAAAATGTCACGTCATTTTAAGAAAATTTCTCAAAATTTAATGGGGAAAATTCTCCCAATTTAGATCTATGCGTGTAGGTCTATGCGTGAGATTGCGAAAACAGGCCCGTATTCTAGAAGCTTCCTTAACTCTAAGGTCCACTTTAAGCTTTTGTATTCTGTCCTGCAAACAATAGCTAAAGGTGAACCTTAGAGTTACGAAAACTTCTAGGGTCGTATTTTAGAACGTTCCTTAACCTTAAGGTCTACATTAAATCTATTGTAAAACCATCGAGAACAATAGATTTAAGGTGGACCTTAATGTTAAGGAACGTTCTAAAATACGGTCCCTAGAATACGACCTTTGGTTTATGATTGGTCGTGGCGTAGATGTTCGACAGGTTCAACTCTTGCGATTCCTGCCCAGTGATGCCCTTTTTTAATCCGTCGGCGACTGCTACCAACCGCCGCAGGTGAGACGCAGCTACATGTGCAGTCATGTCACACCATATCGGCGACTGATTGTTCCGCGCGGTCCTGGCTCAGACGCCTAGTAATCCGATGAAGTCTGTCGCCGGATGTTCTGTGCCGCCGCAAGAACGTCCTGAAGACATCAGCATAATCACAGAACAAATTCAGCTCAGCTGGATGAGTGTGTTTAGAAGTATAATCTTGATTTCTCCCGCTGTGACTATTATTTGTATGAGAAATTTGACCTTGGCGCGACATTTATATTATTCAGAACAACTAGAAAATGTCTTTAGGACGAATATAAGTTAATTAACTCTCCCAACAATCAGGTACTTAACTACCTTCTATCCCTGTCAAATTTCTTTAATCTGGCAATATCTGTATCGTAACGTTGAGGGCGAATTGACCCGATTTAGGCCTACTACGTATAATAGTTCGTATTGCTGCCGCTAGGTGGCTCCCTATACGTCTGATACCGTGGTCCTCTAAGCGATAGAGGACGATAGAGGGCCGTAGACTGGTCCCCTGTCGTAGTTCTCGCTTCACTACTACGACAGGCATTTTGAACGCCAACTTGGCATGTGATTGGTCAGCCAAACGTCATCAACGGTCGCGCCATGAGTCATATCTATTTTTAGAGACTCCCCGCAACGTTGAAAGTCTTTATTGCTCATTTGCATACGTGTGTCAGAAAACAGGCAAACATGGCGGACGCGGCCTGTCGTAGTAGTGGAGGAACGGAGCGATACGACAGGGGACCAGTCTAAGAGGGCCGGGGATCGAACCCAGAACCTCAAAGGTGACAGGAATAATTTTTCAGTGTGTCAATCAGGCTGTCCGACGACTTCCTCCATAGATTATAGATTTTCTGACCAGGACTGACGAAATCACTAGTCGAGATCTGCTTTAGGCCTATACATATAAACGTTTCTGATAATCTCCTTCTGACCTTTCCCTTTTTCTGGTGACCGTTCAAAAATGATCAAATATCCGTCGTGGTGATGCAAGCGGTACTTATATTCAGAACGCAAATTCTTAGTTTGTGGAGGAAAAGTGGCCTTTATTTCTTGAAATGTGAACTTCCCTGATCCGTTTTTGACAAGGCCTTCCTTTGGATCAGGAATCTTCTGCAGTACAAAGCCGGAGAGGAAGGGTGTCCTTGATAGGAATAACATCTTGTGGTAGGGATCTTTGCAAATATTAATTCTGTTACCGGCGGATCGTTTGTCAAACTTATTTTTCAGTGTGACACGGTACTTCACTGGTTTATACTCGTATTCCTCTAAATGAACATAAAAAATAATCGAGTAATCCCTAGAATTAAAGACATAGGAAAACAGTCCCGTTCGGCTAAAAAGCTTTGTCCTCCCTTTGAGATGAAGACGGACACCATTTTCAAGGACAAGAATGTTCGATTTATCTGATCCCACCACGTCATAGACAGTGCCCTCCAAAAGACTTGATTTCCTGCAGTAATAAATTAATTTATCTTCCATTCCGCAAGGGGTCGATTCCTTTTTCCCATAGCAGATATCAGATGCTGGGATCAACATCTTTTGGGACAATGCCCCATTTACAATATTCCACAGTGAAATCTCACTGGCACTAATGCCAAGTAGCAAAATTAACGACTTGTAAATGTCAGTAGATAAATTCTTTGGGTAGGGAGGTTTGAGACGAACCGTATGATGATAAAGAAGACTATAATCTGCCTTTCCGCGACGTCGAGAATAAACTCGGGATCGCATGTTCATGTATGGAGATTTGATTTTTTGGCTGCTGAAAACAACATTAAGTGCAACTAGCCAACCATGTCGCGGTTCAAAGGGCCAAGGGTCCCTTCGAGATCTGACAACAGGTGGTAGAATTCTTCCTGTTTTTCGAATGCTATAATTAATTGCTTCTTTTTCCTGAAAAACATGCCAACAAAATACATGTATTGTACATGTAGATTGTGGAATATGAGTTACTAAAACGAAGTACATGTATAGAGGCTATGCACTGACGTCATCAAATGACGTCATCAATGGGTATGACGCGACGCTGGATGGAACTGCGCAGGTAAAAACCGTCAAAAGCGCTGCGCAGTTCCATCCAACATGGCGTCACGCTGGCTGATGACGTCACGTGCATAGCCTCTATATGTATTGACATCCACACATTGATTTTATGCACCTCTCAGTAACGGACTTTCTCTGGTCAAGATTGTTGGTGCATTCGATTGGAAACATTTTATCGTTGTCAGTAAATTTTAATCAAGTCGCATTATTCTTGCTATTTTTTGTCGTTTTTTTTAAAGAAATTCATAATACAACTACCAGTTATGGGTTGTAAACAACTCGTGCTGGGTTGTATAAAAATTACCTTTTTCTGACACATCATACAAAGAAATATGAGTTACATAAACAACACTAACATTACTAACGCTGTGTGCATTAGTTATAATACAAAATTACCTTTTTCTGACACATCATACAAAGAAATATGAGTTACATAAACAACACTAACATTACTAACGCTGTGTGCATTAGTTATAATACAAAATTACCTTTTTCTGACACATCCGGGCACCTTGAAATTGAAGTGCCTCTTTCTTCTCCATATACGTTCCTCTCCTTCTGCTCATCTGACAAACAGAGTCGAAATCTTTCGGTACGACAACAAAGGTTGTACATTTCAGCTGACAACAAATTACAGCACAGGCGAGAAATGACGTCACATTCTGCTGTGGTACGTCTGATGCTAAAAGACTCCAGTGATGCACCACCGTCTGAAAATACGTCTGAACCAAAACCTTGATGACCATCTTAAACAATGATACAGATATTTTCGTTGTCACACTGTACATTCTCTTTTGGCAAACTGTCTCCAGACCTACATTTTTGCCAGAAAATAATGACCAGGGCCAGGACACTGCTCTTTTTTACGTGCTTCCCAGGGGGAGTGAATGTAAGCATAGGTGTGATGGACATCTCCAACTCCATACATCAGGGTTTCTCACAAGCTGATGTAACTGATGGTGGCGAATGTAAACAGTCGCCCTACTGTCATTTTATCACCGTATTCTTGGAGTGACGACGAATCTCAGTGTGTTGTCAAGGGGAATGTCCGATCACAGACTCCCAAGAAGAAGAACTCTGACCGGTGTAACGTTTTTCAGTGTGGCCGTTTTTCTGTGTGATTCCCATTGCTCGGAACGCACTGCACTCTAAAAAAATTGACACGCTGGAACTCGTTCTCAGAATATGCTTAAATTGAGAGGGTCTATCTTGTCAATTGACAAGTTTTAAACTTGTCATCCTCGGAAAAGAGACACCTTATCATTGAAACAAATACATCTCGTCATTCAGGCTACACAAAAATTAAAAATTTTGCGCCAAGAGACCGTTATGCTGTAGTTACAAGTACTAACAACAGGTACATATGAAAGAAAAACTCTCCCAAATTTCAGGGCCTACGGCGGGATTCGAACCTACGACCTATGACCTATGAAACATATAAACTACTAGACATAACCCCTAAACCCTCGTGGCTAATGAGGCAACGATGGTGGCAGCATGCTCAGAGTTCAAGAAATTGAGTGATAAATGTGAGGGAAGCGCATGCGCAATAATGTCCTGCAACCTGAAACTTATCGCCATAACTAGAGACCTTGTCAACTGGACAAACTGAACACGTCACAGAGATGTGCGACTCGCCATGACAAGTAAATTGTGTCATGACCGACGTAATTCGTCAGGCTGACTAAAGCATCTCATCAATATTCGCAGACAAGTTGCGGTGACAAGAATTTTTTAAGAGTGTGGGAAACGGGCTCGCTGTTTCTCTGTGTGTCGTTCATTGTCAAGTCGCCGCTTATTCCGTCAGTCTATTGTAATGTCACACTGCCATACGGGCCTCACTGAAAAACGTTACAGGATCAAGCCATTCCTTCGTTGTGGTTTACACTCCATCCGATTCTCTGAGTCCTCTGACCACATCTGTAGGGTGGACGTCTTCTGTCTTTGGTGCATTCAACAATTGTTCTTTTCATGAAATAAAGACATAAAGACAGTACTGATGCTTGAAATTATTGAAAACAGAAGTGTACAATGGTCACAGCCTGGATCAATTAGGGATGATATTTTTGTGATCTTTCTCTGTGGCTATATTTTCGGTATTGATTTCATGCTAACACCCTTTACCTCAGACGAAACGATAAATAAATGATATAATTACTAATATCAAACTTTTTGATGATATCTAAATTTCAAAACAGATCTTGATCAACAAATTTTCAGTGGTCAGATGTCCGTGTTGTTTGACGTTGATCAAGTGACCGCGGGTTCGATTCTCAACCGAGTCCTCGCCATTCATTACTCTTAAGGCCGCCGTACACGATACGTTTTTTTCCTAGGAAATATTTCGTACGATTTCTCATCCAATTGTATTGGAAGGAAATATTTCGCATCCCGCCGTAGATTATCCCATTTATTTCCTGGGAAATTTTACGTTGTAGCATAAATGTTATTGTGTGTGGCGACAAATATGACCCCGTCGTAGGATCATAGTATTTTGTAGGATTGACCTATTACATGCGGACAAAGGGGCACAAAGCGTCAGTTGTACAATAATCTGCTGCCACGGCGTACACGATAGGAATTATTTCCTATAGAAAATTTTGTTGTACAAAAAAATAGGACAGATCCTATTTGTGGATTTTTTCCTATACGACAAAAATGGGACGATGTTTTCCGTCATACGCGGTAAAATGAATTCCTTCAAAATATTTAAGTCTTTTCTAGAGTTTCAGATTGTAAAGTTCCACTTGAAAAAGACCCCGGTTGGGGTCGAAAATTCGTGAATTCTGGAGATTGACTTCTTGCTTATTATCATTTTGTGTGTCAATTTTGTGCTATTCTGTTTCTTGGCCTTCAAAATATTTCGTAGGAAAAAAATGTATCGTGTACGGCGGGCTTTAGATGGTATGGAAATATGAAGTGATGCGCTGAATCCGCGAACTGCTCCTTTAGTTCCCCAAGAAGGTAGGCCTACCTGGAGATGTCGTGTAAATACATGTACAATGGGTGTGGTCAAATCCCATAGTTAACGTTGACACAAAGATAACCCCAGGATAACCCTGAAAAAAATAGTCAACTTGAACCCCTATAACTTTAGGTTAACTATAGTTAAAGGACCACAATATTGCTTCCCAATCCTGCGTTACACCTACCCGCGTTAAGCCTCCGGGGAGACCTCTATTGACGACTTGGTAAACTACGCATGCTGCTACGTGCATTGCCTCGGGAGACATTGCATCCCGCGGGGGACATTTCGGCATGTCACCCTCCATGGAGGGCAACATTTTTCTAATGTGAGTTAACCCGTGGATATAGTCACGATTGGAAAAAAATGACCTTTCCTGCAACAAAAATCTAATTTTGCACAGGGACATAGCCCGCAGCATTACACCCGCCATGTTTAGCAACGACACCCGATACCTGCCGTAGTGGCGCACGCACTTCCTTGTTCGGAACCTCAACACGCAAACACTGCTCCTGGGTCACTCGAGAACAGTGATTCGAATACGCCCAGAGTGTACACTTAGGTTTACACTGTTTGCTGATGTCACCGTGGAATGACGTCATAGGCACGGAAAGGAAACCACGGCAACGAACAAAAAACGCTTAAAAGTACCACTTTCGCATATCTTTTTCAACATCGAAGTCGCCAGAAACCTACATGTAGTCCGAAACGTAAGCTTCCCGTTGGCACCAAGTGTCACGGCCTTCGAGCGGTATTTTTCGCGTTTAGCTACCCGCCTCAAAAAAATCGGCAAACGCTCTTATTATATAGATAATCGTTCATTGTGGTTGTTGTTGTTGTTGTGGTGGTGGTG
>NMRB01001012.1:108021-130807 GCA_002633025.1 Notospermus geniculatus | reverse complement strand
TGGTGGTGGCGGTGGCGGTGGTGGTGGCGTTGGCGGTTGCGGATGCTGTTGTGGTTGTGGTGGTGGTTGTTATTATTATTATTATTAAAGATAATGTATCACGTCATCATGTTATTTTGGACTTTTGGGACATGCCAACTCATCAAAATGAATATTTTTAAAATCAACCGAATTTCTAGAGGGTCATGCCACCGACAAATCACTCATAAGACAAAGAAACACTGGACATAAACAAACAAAATGTAAAGAAACAATGAATTTCGTGGCCCGCGAAAATACCCGTGATACATTATCTTTAATGTCTTTGTCATTATGACTACCAAATATTAGTCTCGCTTGGCCAGACGCTACGGGCGCACCCCTTCGGTAAATCACACTCCGCGTCTGGCTCTTTTAGAGATTAACAGTCGTGACGACCGCGTGGTGGCAGCACGGGTCCTTCGGTTTTCCCAACCTCGTTCCCAGGGGTCGTTCGCTTTCTGACAATATGGGTTGTCTCAGCGAACTATACCCCTGGGGACGAGGTTGGGTTTTTCCTGGAAGTAATTTCCGCGGGAATTATGAGTGAGAAAGTGTGGTGATTGGCTGGAGCCCAGTGGAGTGCCATCTAGTGGTGTTACCGGCTTTTGAGCCCCAAAAGTGCCAGTGTGTGGAAGACCGGGACGTCGGATACACACTGGGACCGAGTGTAACCAAATATAAGAATCATAGCTTTGATACTTTTTGAATAACCCTAAAATGAACAAGTCGCCCATGGGCGATACGCTCAGCTGACAATATCGATTTTTAGGTGTAATTCAGTTAAATTGTAGGCACTTGCTCTAGCCTGAAAACTGTCCCCGAACTAATTTCATGACTTTAAGGCACATAAGTAAAATAGCAGTGTTTCCAATGATACTGCAAGCCCTACATGCAGTAGAAGATGATGGTATGAATATCAAGATAGCTCCACGTAACAAGGTAAAGCTACTGGGTTGCTTGGATGCCCCCACTGGTTAGTGAGACCACAACACAAATTCATGGTGCCAAGGTGAATCATTATCAATCAATGCATGCTCACAGAGACTGTCCAAATATAATTACATGTATTTGAATGACCTAAATTACCAATTAGGCATTGACACTGCTGCCACACATAAAAGAATGAGTTGAAGTATGTTACCTTACCTGATGAAAGATAAGTCAGGCTATAACAGCATGTTGAAATTCTCAAGTGATGAAAAGCATGGTGGCCATGTTTATCAGCTAAGGTTCAACATTGTTATCAGTGTTACCACTGGCTATGTGGGACAGGACACCAGTTACTGAGTTGCTCATGCATAATTTGGAACTTCAAAGTGCGGGAAATTCAAATACCCCTGTTTTTTTATTTCATTGAATACCGTCCCCTGGTGAACAGATCTGACATTAATTTCCGTTTGAACTGATGTAGAAAATATAAACCTATCTGTCCTATCACTTTAGTATACAAATATGTATATCATAGGGCCTGAGATATCGCCATATTTCGTTTTACGGGAAACGCCCCCTGGAGAGCTTACTATGTGTCACATCGCGCTAATTTTTTGTTTCTGAGGAGAGTTCACCCAGGGCTACCTTCAGATGAAATTTGAAGTCTCTAGCTATTACGACTACAAAACGTCGGGCATAGTTTGACGGACGGGGTGACGGACTGACACGTGACGCCACTGAATACTTATTCTACTACATGTAGGTCTGCTGACCTTTGGTCAGCTGAGCTAAAAATGTTATCGTTCTTTCTGGGCCACCCGATACATACATGACACACCAGCTCCTTCAACAAAGTCTGTATTCTCCTGTGTCTCCTGTCACTTTCTCCTTACTTTGTCATCCCCATTCTGTCACTTTCCACTCTTCCCACAATGCTCACCGCTTGTGTTTATCCGTTGCCTCAACCAACTCATAAGGTCTGTTGTCTCCAGAACCCCGACGAGCTCCCGTATCCGAGTCCATTCCCTCCTGACCAAGTGTCACATCCTCGTGTTCCTGGTCCGTTTCTTCCTCAGAGAAGGCAAAGTATCCCAACTTATTGACAGGTCCCAGGAGAGTGGAATAGGTTCCAACAGAGCTTGTCTGTTCCTTTCCACCCCCAACACAAGGGTCAGATTCGGATATATCCTTTTTATCCACCAACTTTCTCTGCAGCTTTTCTAGTATCTGCATCAGTTTCTCCAGGAGGCTGGAATAGGTTTCACGTACCTTCGATACTCCTAAATTGACACGTGAGAAAGTCCAACAGTACTTTCTCCACAGCGTCTTATTTATCTCCAGCAGCTCCTGCAGGAAGCTGGAAATGGTTTCTTCATAAAATGTCTCTTCCTCGTCTCCAGAAGCACCAAATTCTGACGTCTCTTCTATATTCAAGAAGTGTCTCAGCTGCCACCTCATTGTGCTCTCTAACATATCCACTTCATTCAGGAGGCTGAGAAAGGTTGCGATTGAGCTTTCCTCTTCCTCTCCTCCAGCATTATACTCAGTGACAGATTCTGCAATCCCCTTTCTCTGTAGCAACCTCACTGTCTGCATCAACAGATTCAGTTCATAACGGAGGGTGAAAAATGTTCTTTCACCTTCAGACCTCGCCTGCTCCTCTTCTTCAGCAACACCAGATTCTGACATCTCTTTTTCGTAAAGTTTATCCACAAACTTTCTCAGCAGCCTCGCCACCCGAAGTGATTTCTTTGGGTCAATCTTCTGTCCAACCAGGACGTTCCAATCAGGCTTACAGAACATCGGAAGGTTACCCTCAGCCAGGCAACCTTCCAGGTCCCTGTATATAATACGTACCATCTCAATCAAACTCATTTTTCTCTTGAGGAAGTCCTCAACGTTGTGTAGGAAGACAGTTTTCAGGTAATAGCTAGTGACATATTTGTCTGTGTTGTAAAGGAAACCATCCTTGTCCTGTATCATTATCCTGCAGACATCAGGGTTGCGTAGGCACTTTGCCGCGATGTATGCATCTCTAACCCAGGGTTCTAGACTTCTAATATGCCTTGTCTCGAGGTGAGGAAAGGAGATACGGTAGAGTTGTGTACGCAGGTCTTCCTGGTTATTTTCTCTCATTGACTTACCAAGTTCACTGTCTTTGTGAGGCGGCTTGGCCACCAAGAAGAAACCATGTCTGCTTAATTCTTCTCTTTTCATCATCCACGTGCTCGGAGTGAAATATCCTGGCCACTTCGTGACGAGAATGGCTGGCACCAAGTCAACAGATATCACCAGGGTCTCATCGATGTTGGGGTCACATTTGATCTTTATTTCCGTGCTCGCGTGGCCACCATCTCTCACCTTACCCACCTCTGAGCAAATATGTATATTTTTCATTCTTTTTAATGCAACATCCAACTTGGAACAGAATTGATCATGGAATGTTTTACTTCTCTTCACCTCATCCCCAAATGCCCTATTGTATTGTACATAACCGTTCTCTTCATGGTGTAAAATGTCTTCAATGGAAGAACCTCTACATGTAGTATGTGCAAGCTGTATGACATAATCGTTTTCATTTGGAACCATCACCTTTGTGTATTCTGCTGAACTACCACATGGGTGGACTTTTTGTGAATGGGGGACTGCAAATGGATTGCTAAATTCATGAGCAATGTTCTGAATGCAATAATTGACATACCCTACAATGTTCGCAGACTTCCCTGCAGGTAAACCGTGTACATTACCGATGCCTGGACATCTGATCAGCTCCGATACTTTTGGAAGATTATCAGTCACTGTATCTGGCAAGGAAGAGGTGACTTTCAGTAGATCAGACCCGAGTGAAGGCAGGTCATCTAACATGGTGTAGTCGATAACGTCTTCTAAAGGTAAGTGTCGGCGTCCCTTCACACATAATTGGCTTTTCGCTGCCCGGATAAGAGCCATGCGGAGGGTGTCTAGATTGTCTACACTCCCAAGTTCAATAGGCGTTGATAATAAAGCAACTATCTGCAAAATTTTATCGTTAGATTTTGCATGATCACACATTGACTTCAGGATACCTGGTTTAGCCTCGCATAACAGCCTGCAGACATCAAAGTGTCCTGATTTAGATGCCCAAAACAGAGCATTTTGTCCATTCTTGTCGGTTATATCGACCTCTGCACCGTTCTCAATAAGAAAACTCACAGCTTCAGTATGCCCATAACGAGAAGCTTTGATAAGGGCTGTCTGTCCCTGCGAATCCTTATCGTTTATGGTATGGGCTCCAACCTCAATAATCTGATGCATTATAACAAGATTTCCATTCTCAGAGTAATACATGAGTACTGACTGCCCACCTTCCAACTTTACAGTACAATCAGCTCCTGCTTTTATTAGACGAAGAACAATGTCATTCTTCGCCTTCTCAATAGCATGCACCACCGCCGTCTTTTCACTTCTGTCCTTAGCGTTAACCTTGGCTCCTGCCTTGATGAGGAGNATTCATATCCTTCTGACTGGTGGACTTTTAGGTATGGAATCATTGTACTCTTGAATTTTTTGCTCAACTGACAAAAAGTTAGCTGAGCTTGTGTTGTCAGTAATCCGAGGAGGGTGCCGTACAACATGTACAAGCACCATATGGTTTCGCTGCGAGCGTTGATTGAAATTTCTTTTTTCTAACGTTAATATTTCAGTTTACTTCTGGCATAACCGGTTTGTTTTGGTCACCCGACAGTAGAACTTACAAACATTACCCATGTTACCATGTACATGTAGTGGATGAAAAGTTATCCGATTTCATTGCTTTTCTCCTTCAAACGAAGAAATACATGTAGAATTAAAAGCAAAGGTTTTGTTGCATTTTTTCTGTAGAAAAATGTACAGGTCATTTTTTTATGACGCAACATCAGCTTGTATTGTAAAATGACGTCGCTCCGGTCACATCTCTTGCAGCGCCAACCTGTCGGGATATGATTGAAGTTGTACATGTATGCCCTCTTCAACATGTTCAATGCTGTTGAGGGGTATTATAAACATACATCAGGGTGTCTACAAGTCTTAAAAAGTCTTAAAAAGTCTTAAATTTGGAACTTCCATTTTTAAGGCCTTAAAAAGTCTTAAATTTGGCAATTTTTGTAAGAAGGTCTTAAAAAGGTCTTAATTTTGGCTCTGAAATGCCGGGAAATCACATCTCAAGACTTCTAAAATCCAAATTTTCCTGGGGGGGGATTCTTGCCTATCGGCAGGTGTTCATCAAACTTATCAGGAGATTCAGATACTTGGAAAAGGTTTTTCAAGATGAGATGACAAACAGGGTAGGTTATGGTATTTTCCACATTGCTCCCGAGTTTTTATGCTCTCAACCTCGAAACCAAAGCCGCATTTACACTGCCAAAAATGAAGTGAACTCAGACCGGACCGAGTATGGTACGGCAAAAAAAGTGGCAGTGTCAACCTGCCAAGTGTACACCATCCGGACCACAAGTGAACCGTACCAAGACCTGCCGAAGGAGGTGGTCTCGGTCCGATCTGAGTACATGTACGTTACCCTGACAGGCCTTTCCTTTTGAGGCGCGCTAAAATGTGCATGTGCCTCGCAAACAATAGAATTTCTATTGTTTGCGAGGCACATGCACATTTTAGCGTGCCTCAAAAGGAAAGGCCTGCCCTGACCAAATGTGCTGTGTATACATGTACCTGACGCACGGCGAACTGAACCGAGTCCACTTGGCACGGTGTTGAGCATGCGTGCAGTTCGTCCTTGCGTCACCCGCGGAAAAACTCAGCATGCATTCCGCATGATTTTCTTACCTCCACTGAACATGCTGAATGGAGAGCGTACTTCACAGGTAAGTTGCGCAGTGACCATGGTGACTCATCGCTGCAGTCTGAACGATACAAATGAGGTGGACCTGGTCCGGTCCGAGTTCGGTTCACTTCAACTAGACCAAATGTTTGGCAATGTAAACACGGCTCAAGACTCTGTAAGAATAACATGCTAACATATATGCAAAACACTTTAACGTAAATTTGTCTTTTCAGATCATACCCTGTATGAAGGGGTACACTGAGCATGAACGCTCAAATCTGGCCAAGATAACTGCCATGTTCATGGCATGCAATCAGCTCGAAGCAAGCTGCCTCAAACACCTGTTTACTGACTCGCTGGTCAAAGATGGTGAGTGAATGTCACTGTTGATAAACGTGCCTTAAGAGGCGAGCGATCGCCCGTGCCCACCATCGCCCGCGTAAAATGAAATTTAGGCATGCTAAAAGTCGCCCGCCTCAATAGAAAAACACGTTGAAAAAATCGCCCGCCTTGCCAAGCTCGTCTCACGTCTGAAGCGCCGTCTGCTGGCAACATTGGAAGCTCCAGGAATCAGGATCCAGTATCGCTCATGCCGATTAGTCAGTTGTCATCAACTGCTCATCCACAGCCAATTATATTGCAGGCCTTGTCTTTTAAGGCGTGCTAAAAAGTGCATGCGCCTCGCAAACAATAGGAATTCTATTGTGTGCGAGGCACATGTACTTTTTAGCACGCCTAAAAAGACTAGCCCTGTATTGCAGCTTTCATATGATGTTCGGTCTGCCTTCATCGGTTTGCCTGTGGCCTTCTGTGCCCCCTTTACCAGAATCCTAGATCCGCCCCTGTACCGGCCCGGCGCGGTATATTAAAATTCCAATGTTTCGTTTCAGATTTGGCGCTGGGGTTTGCCACAGAAATGTTTCGTACTTGGCTGAAGTACAGTAACATCAAAGATATCAAGAAGGCATTGGAAAGGAATGGAATGGAAGGCAAGCTCATGGTGAGTTTAAAGTCTCCACTGTTTCCGCCAGAGGGTAAAGTCCGACGCAGCCTTCGCGCGACCCAATGGAATGGAAATACGAAATCTGACAACAGCTTGCGGCTACCTAATTACGCCATCTACCCCCGCGTTACCAACGACGATCGCCTGTAGATTACTGGGCACTATTACAGTCTCTTCAAGTTTATTCAAGAGTCGTGTGTTGAATAAGATTTGTGGTCAGCCTGTGGTTTGTGGTAAGCCTACTTCCGCATTCCACTGGGTCACGCGAAGGCTGCACCGGACTATACTGGGGGTAATATGTGAGTACCCTCATACTAGGAACAGAAAAGGGCCATTTTCTTTAAAGGGCCTCTAGAGACAGCTTTTTAGTGCATATTGATATAATTACCAATGCAGAATTGGTGGCATGAGGATCACCCTGAGCATCAATTTTGAAGTAAAATTTCATCAGTGTCAACTTAACTCACAATTCTTTAAGCATTCAGCGCACTGGCCACCAACTTCGGCATCTAGAGGCGTTTTTTCGACGCCAATGCCCGATCGCCAGAAAAATCCCCAATGTGCTACGAATGGAATCTGGAGAACGCCGCCGGACGCCGCTGAACTCCAATATCAAACATGTTTGATTTTGGATGCCTGTGAACGCCTGTGAACTCCCGAAGCAGCCAAGTGTGCTACCGATGGCAGCCAGACTTGGAGTTGGCGGCGAGGCTTTGGCCAATCAGCTTACGTCTTGATGTCACGATTTCAAAATGGCAGCCTCAATGGCCCAAAAAAATGCTACTGAACGCCAAATTTTGGGCAGGTGTGCTCTCACCAGGATCCACTGGCAGCCAACTCTGGCATCGAGAGGCATGCAGTCGAACGCTTCTGGACGTCACTAGCGCCATCTGTTGCATAGTGGAAGTACTGTTTAGTTCGTAGCATGTTGAACTAATCTTGTTTTTCTTTCAGCTCCTGTTTCCTTTGAACAAGCGTAGCATCGACAACTTCACCAAACATTTCTCAGAAGCTGGACTTGAGCAAATAATTGAATACCAGAAGAATTATCTGTTGGATGTAAGCAAAAGGAAACTACAGGAGTTTGTTGCTAAGAGCATTAATGAAGATAAATCAGTGAAAGAGGTCAGTGTTCTTTCGTGTTTATTTATTTATTGTATAATGGGTGGCTGCCTGTCTGCACATCCAACTTAAACTAGCTACATAAAGATACAGAAATGACATTGTGAGTGCTTGAAGTGCTTGCTCCTTGGTGCCTGTATGTAAAATATTAAGTGTGAAATGAGAACGGTATACATGTACAGAGAGTCCTCACCAATTCCATCTTCCTGTACTGGCTGTACAATCTAATGAGCCCTCCCTGCTGTACATTTCGTGTGCCCGCAATAGAATTATGGGCGAACTGGGTAGGAAGGTAGGCATTTACGAGTAGGTTTTCCTTAACTTCGCTCGGCCCCAGTGTGTATCCGACGTTCCGGTCTCCTACACACTGGCACTTTTGGGGCTCAAAAGCCGTGAACACCACTAGATGGCACTCCATGGGCTCCAGCCAATCACCACGCTTTCACTCATCGGAAATTCCGCGAAACTAAAGCGAAATGAGAAGTGCCCTGTGAAGTGATGCCACCACGAGGTCTACATGTAGCATCTGGCCAAGCGAGACTATCCTTTAACTAGCCCTTAACACTCCAGTACTATCCCTACCATGGCCTGAGGTCTATAGATGAGATCAAATTAGGTCGTCGTTTATGACGTCATGGCGATTTCTTGGCAACCCGCACATGCGCAGTAGCCATTTTCCTTGACAACACGGAGGCTGGTGTGTTTACATTGGTTTCAACGAAGGATTCCGGCAATCGGCAGCATTTTTGGTGGTTCTCTTCGATATTTCTGCAGGGGAGCCCTTAATTACACTGTGAACGGGTCTGGTAACAGTTGAGGAACGGAAAAATCACTGGTTTCCCCGCTGGTTTCCCAAAGTTTGAGCGAAGAATGGGGTGAATTCGCGATCGACCGGCCACGTGCATCGCCATTTTTGTCCATTCGGAGACCAAACCTGGGCGAATTTTTCTGTAAATCTCACCTGATTTTCATGATGGTAACGATTTTCAGGAGCACCAGGTGATTATCTCGAGGACCCAGACACTTATAAACACAAAGCTGGGCGAAAAGCCCACAGAAAACGGCAAAATGTGCGATCCACCGGCAAATCCTTCGTTGAAAGCCATTAAAACATCGACTTCTGGCTTGGACCAAGGAAAACGGCAAAATGCGCATGCGCGAATTATCCATGGCAATGACCTAATTACGAAGTTTGATCTCATCTATACGCACGGTGCTCTTGCACCGATGCATATATTGAATGAAAATGAAAGGTATTTAAAGTGCCAAAATCCACAGAGATGTGATCGGTGACACTGTGTACAAACTATGACGGTCTGCTGTAGCGAGCAAAGAGAAAGGCTTTGAGGTGGCGAGCAAAAACAGTTGTGCTGTCAGCCTTTCTGATGTTGGCTGGGAGTTGATTCCACAGCCTGGGGGCAACACACTGGAAAGCTCTGTCACCATAAGACAAAACCCTCCCCCTTTGCTCAACCAACAGCAGGCCGTCAGATGACCGGAGATTGCGTGCCGGACGGTAAACATGTAGGAGTTCTTGAAGATATGCAGGTGCCGTACCATGGATACATTTATGACAGAGCAGAAGTATCTTGTATTCGATACGCTCAGGAATTCTTAACCAATGTAGCTCATCCAAGACAGGAGTGATATGGTCGAACTTAGCAGTCCTACTGATGACCCTGGCTGCTGCGTTCTGAACCCGCTGTAATCTATCAGTAGAACATACAGGGAGACCATTCAAACTAATTGAACTCTCATACTACATATACTTTCAGATTGTTTCTGCCTGTGAGGATATGATGAAGTCCTACAACCTGGCCGAATATGAGGTGGTCATTAACGTAAGTGTATTTTCATGTTTGTCTACCTGAATGGGATGTTCCATTATCAAGAAAAGCTGTTACTATTACAGAGTTAACCAATACCCTCCCTATGCTGACTGTACAACCTAACCAGACCTGCTCATTCCTTGGGTCTGCTAAAGGCATGAAAGGGGTTACAGTTGAGCTGGGTTGACATTTACAATAGCCAAATATTGCATGTAATACAAACTGGATTTGTCTGAATTTCTTTAGACGGCACACAGCAGGTGGATTAGCACGACCGGTTTAGCTGAATCAAATTCACTGCGGTCAATAACTGGTTTCTTTATGTGGTGTCAGTTTGAATTCAATTCACTGCGGTCAATAAACTGGTTTCTTTATGTGGTGTCAGTTTGAATTAAAATAAAAGTTGCTCTGTGTCTGAACACTCTATTCGAATTTTGAGATTTTAATTCCGAGTTAAGTCAGTTTAAACTCTCCTTGTGAATGCACCATATATCTTTCATGTCTTTTCAGATTTGGAATGCAATCATGAGCAATGTCGAGTGGAAAAAGAAGGAGGACCTGATGGCCGACCAGGCTTTTCGTCATCTGAAGGCGTACACTCAACTGATGGCAGCATTCACCCAGAATGCAAAATCCGAGATCGCGCTCATGTTGAGGATTCAGGAATACTGTTACGACAACATGAACTTCATGAACTTGTTTTGGAAAATCATCAAGTTATTCTACGACAGTAAGAAAATACCTTTTTAGCTCAACTTGGCGAGCTTATGCCATACTGTTCTGTCATCATCATCCTTAACAATCGTCTTTAACTAAGGGATACATGTATTTCTAAATCATTAGCGGTATCGAATCTCAATTTCATAGGCATGAACCTCAGGGTGTGCAGGGTTTCTGCCAAGTCTTAGAAAGTCTAATTTTGACCCCTTGCCATTTTAAGGCCTTAAAAAGTCTTATCTACACCGTTTGCAGCCTACGCCAGATTTTGGTTTACTTGAGCTTGAAATATGGCTGCCAGTCGGCCATTTTGAAAAATGTGCTGTTTGTTTCTGTGGTACATTACACCCAGGTGAGCACATGTTCCATGGACCATTTCATTTTTACATGTACCGGAAAGCCTTCTGTTTTGATAGTCTCATTACATGGTTATACATATATTTTAGGCGAGGTTCTCAGCGAGGAAGCCATTAAGCTCTGGTACAAGAAGAAACATTCCAGCAAGGGCCGTAATGTGTTCCTTGAACAGATCAAGAAGTTGGTTGAATGGCTTGAATCTGCGGAAACTGGTAAGTTTTCAGATATTGTATTTCACTGATCTTTCCATGTTTTCCATGGTCTTTTGGAAGTGGAAGGTCAGATTGTGGCATTTTGAATGGAGTGAGTAGGATATATAGCCAGTAGGTTATAGGCAACAAGTACATGTAGGATATAAGCATCAAATACGATATAATTGGCAAGTACATGTAGGATACAAGTAGCAAGTAGGACATACCGTAAGTAGAATCAGTGGTGTAGAAGTACAGTACAGGTCACAATTGACATCCCTACGGCTTCGCGTAAGTTACTCGTAAATTACGCGTAACACACGGCTTTGGTTTCGCGTAACTCACTGTGTAACTCGCCTCCTAAATCACTGCATAGCTAGCAAAATTAGCGTAACTCACCGCGTGACTCACCTCATAAGGTACGCGTAACATAGCTCGTGAGTTGTTGCGTAAATTACGCATAACTTACGCGAATTTAGGGATGTCAGTTGTGACCTGTACTGTAGCAAGTAACATTATAAGCAGCAAGTGGGATATAAATAGCAAGTAGGATATAAGCAGCGAGTAACGTATAAGCAGCAAATAGAATATAATTAGCAAGTGGGATATAAGCAGCAAGTGGGATATAAGCAGCAAGTAGGATAGGAGCAGCAAGTGGGACATTGGGCCGTATTCGAAAAGCTTCCTTAACTATAAGGTTTACCTTTAGCTATTGTTTGCAGGGCAGAATACAAAAGCTTAAAGTGGACCTTACAGTAAAGGAGGCTTCTAGAATATGGGCCAATATATATGTAGCAAGTAGGATGTAACCTAATAAAGATTTTTCTTTTTCCGTGTACAGAATCAGAGGAAGAATCAGACTCAGATGAGGAGAACAAAGAACCACAAGCTGGTGAGAATGGAGAAAAGGCAGAAACTGCTGTGGAGGGGGAGAAGGAAACAGAGGTTAAGGAGGACGAAGAAAAAGTGGGGGATGCAAAGAATGGAGCAGAGGAGGCTGCCCAGAATGCCGAACAAGAGTCGGAATCATCAGGGGAAGAATCGTCCTCGGACGAGGAGAATAAGGAACGACAAGGCGACGAGAATGGTGAAAAGGGGGAAACTGCTGTGGAGGGGAAAAAGGCTAAGGAGGAGGACGAAAAAGTGGGGGATGCAAAAAATGCTGAACCTGAGGCCTAATCGTCCATCCTCTACGTTGGGAACGGGGCTGCATGATGCAACTAGCATCTAAATGAGTTTTTTTCAGAAAGCATCTTTGATAACATTGATAGTACTAAGTAGTGCACAATGAAAAAAAATGTGTCTGCCGGTTTCTATTGGCTGCCAAAAAATTGGCAGTATAAATCCACCAGCTAAAAATGCTGCCTCCATGGTTGAGCCCGCAGCCTGAACCTTTTTCTGGGAATGTCCTGGAAAATATGGCAGCATGCAAAAATATATCGGTAGTTGCGAGAAATTTGACTGGCAGTCGCTAACAGCTGGCAAAATTTTGAAGTGTGCTACTAGCATATAACAAGTTAAAATTGAACATGTTTGACAGAAATTTTTGTACCTGGATGCCACTCGAATTGATTTTATACATACAACGTAGATATGTCAGAAGTTAAAAAAATAACCAGTTTATTACTTGAATTCCACTTCACTTCGAAAATTGGCGACTGCGAAGAATTTATGATTATATTTTTGGTGAAACTTATCCAGTTGAGGCCTTTGTCATGTTTGTAAGCTTGTAGGCGGATATTCCAAGGATCCTGTGTGGACGCCCTTGCATTGCACATGTTGCAAATAGGCAAATTCCCTTGAAAAATTGAATGGTTTTATCAGATGCATCAATTTGCTTCTTTATTTAAAATTATCTCATTGGCCTTCTCTCGGTTGCGATCCAACTGGGAACAGACCGTAACTGTGAAATCAGTAACTGTGGTTATTTCTTCAGGAAGAAAAAAATGTACATGACTGTATTCAATGAATTGACCTTCTGATGAATAAATTGAAAGCGGAATGACTTGCAAAAATGTCTCGATATTATAAATTTTACCCCTGTCTGAGCCCTAAAAGGCTTTTGGGTATTGTCGTCACTTGTGCACATTTGCTCCCTCGCTGTCTGTCTGTCCATCCGGGCGTCCGGCTGGAGGCCTGTCCATTTGTCCATCCATCCAATATAAAGTTTTTCCTTTCGGAATGACGAGTTCAGAACCGCTGGAGGAATTGATCTTAAATTTCTGGTAAGGTGAGGCCGAGTAGAGAAAGAAGCCTCGAAATTCAGGGCCATTGTCATAGGAAAGATGGCTGCTGTGGCAGCCATTTTGAATCTCGTCTGATCGATTTGGTTAGCTTCTCTCATGCCAAAAGCCCTTAAAGGCATAATCGCCGACAGTAGAGCTTGTACCTCTTTGTTTGCTTAACTTCTTTGTACTGGTGACTAATCACCATAATATGGTAGAAAAAATATACAATCCAGACGAGTTTAATGCCAATATTGTTTGAATGCCAGGGGTGTTATTCTATATACAGAGTGGTTCAATAAAAATGTTACACTTACAAAATGGTCAATATCTTTAATAATTTTGGCAGTTTACCCTAAAACATAGATGGTTGAACAGGACAAGAATTAATGACCAATCCTTCCTTTACGCTATGTACAGTACTTGAAATTGACATGGTTATTTCATGATGCACATTGCACATGGACTGGGTATGAGGTCAATCAGAAACGCCATGGACTTTGGTCCAGTACCTTTGTCCTGGTCAACCACTGAGAAGTTTGCGCAAGTCAGATTTCACATGAGTCAATAAAATCTGTCCTGTGCAGTCAACCATGGACGGATTTTGAATCTGCTGGTGTCAAATTAATCGAGAGAGCTTGTTCTTCAAGTACATATGTATATTTTAGGGTAAATGCCAAAATTATAAAATATATTGACCATTTTGTAAGTGTAACATTTTTATTGAGCCACTCTGTAGTTTGATTTACTCAACAGACTATGTAGGCCTAATTATGCCAGCAAAGTCGGTGAAGGATGAGAAAGACGGATTTTCATTTTGAATAATGGAAGAAAAAATGAATATAATCTAAGATCATGTATGAGATTGCTCGGAGTGTAAGACCCGACCGTGTTGATATTTATTTATTCAAACTCGATTGGTAAATATTTATAATATTCGGTTGCCCCGCTTAGGTGTGTTTACAAACGTTTGGAGTTCGTTGCTAATGATCATAATTTTGATGCCGAGCGATTAAATTATGACCAAGTGAAGCTCGTGAGATCAACACTAAGGTTTGGCGGATGTATACGGATGGTAAGCGGACGGTCGTGAGTCCGCACCAGGAAGATGGGACGTAGCTTCCAGAAATTTCTTCAAAAGAATGCATGATGCTCTTGAGGGAAAAACACGTGATTCTGTTCCCCGGGTTCTGTTCCTTCGCCAGAGGCAGGGGAAGATATGGCATATGGGAGGGCCAAATCAAAATCTACATCTTATAGACCGCAGAAGGTAGGTAAAAACCTCACTTTGTCGCTTATTTACCGAAGTTCAGTGGCGGGAGGGGATCATCCAACGCGAATAGGAGCTGTCAGCGAGTTGACCACTAGATGTCACTAGGGCCCAATTCAATGCATCTAGCGGACCCAGTCATTATCGATCGAGCAGCGATCATAATACATTTCCTGTACATTTGGTCCGCTAAGACTGTGCTGCCATCTGTCAGCAATATGCGCGGCTGACTGCTCCTATTGGCAACTGTCTAAAAATGGCGATAACCATGAGATGGGCCATTTACCATGTTTACTATACCGGTAGCATGTGTATTACAGGAGGCCTACCTGAATACGAATACCGGTACCTGACTTTTGTCTGTACTCGACTTTACCAAAAGCCAATTCATAATTCTCCGTCTTGCGCTTTGCGCTTGTCAGTTCCCTATGTTTGTGTGTGGTACCAATAATAAAAAATATTTCCTTTTCTACCACCACGCACTCACATAGGAAACGGACACGCGCAAAGCGCAAAGTATGAATCTACCTTAAGTCGTTTAACTCTATATAGAAATAAACAAGCTGAATACTTAATTAGTTATTATGATTCATTAACCTTTTTTTACTTTCAGGGCGTCAATTCAATTGCGGAATGATCCAATAAAAAATTCCTTGAAAATCAGAAAATATACGTCTCGTTTTCAATTCTTGGCTTCATTTGATCGCATAGTCATTGATCCAACATGTACTGCATTATATTTTGATCGCATCACAAAAACTCGCATGTAGACATTGATTGATCCAACATATTACATTTTGATCGCATTACAAAACCTCTCATGTAGTCATTGATCCAACATTGACCGCATCGCAAAAACTCAATGTAGTAATTGATCCAAAATATTTCATTTGATCGCACCACAAAAACTCTCATGCCGTCATTGATCCAACATATTACATTAAGCACATTCCATTTTAAGCCTCAAACATGAATCGCTAAAACTGTTATGGAGAAATACTTGAAACATTTCGTCGTCTTTTTAATAAAACAACACTTCCCAAATTCATCATTTCTGTTGTAGTACACCATAATCATGGCTTTATAGATTCCCATTCATCTGTCATTGTATCATTCCGCCATCCACTACCATGATGACATAAGCGGTGGGACATCTTTTCTTTCGATTGGCCATGAATAGAATATTCGTTTTTTATTTAGTATTAGGGAGGTTAAGAAATCAAACGATAAACGTAAACTTTACGACAACGCTATTTTTCATACTACATACATAAATTTTATGTTGCATTTTCGGTAAAAAGATAGTGTCGTCGTTAACGCTTACGTTTATCCTTTGATTTCTTAACCTCCGTGGGACAGTGTATAGTACCGGTATATTTAAGGCTGGATGCTAGGGTCGGACTTTAGCCTAAAGTAGGCCTATAGCTGAAGTTAGACTTCCTCTATGCTTGAAGCATTGAGAAAAGTCGGACTTTAATGAAAGTCTAGCTGAAATCCGACCCTGGCATACCGCCCTTTAGACTTCAAACTTAAGAAAAATGTCTGATTCGTCAATAAGTTACTCGCTTGTGATCCAGAAAGCATTTAAATCTTCATCAGAAATCCTAACGTTTGTAAAAAAATTAAACATCCGAAATTCACGCTAACTGCTAAATTCATGGAAATACATTTTTTTGACACTTCTACCTTCCATTTTTTTCAGCGACAACAACCACAAGTAAGTCTTAGCAATAGGGGTTACGTGACTTGTGACCGAAGCTCTCCGAATTTATGTTGTTAATTTTTCGCTAAATCGTTCGAACCATGGTGAAACAACAAATACCTACCGGGGCATACAGCAATGCTTGAGACGCCCGGTTAAGAATGATTCACCCTAACTTCAACATGGGCAAAGTGCCAGGACAGTGTAACAGATACCACAAGTGAACACAATGATTAAACCACAAACCACAGTATTACCAGTTGACTGAGCACAACCTTGGATTTGCTATAGGCTCATGGAAAGTAAACCAAGTTACCCTAACATCATTAGGTAACTGCGACATGGATTATTTACCACTGACCTGTGCACATTTCCAAGCTAGGCACTTTGCCCATGTTGAAGTTAGGGTGAATCATACTTTACGTTAACTGCTACGCACTACATAGCTGTTGAAACTACACTTCCTTCACACTCATGCATATTCTACCTTCTATTTTTTCAGCAACTACATCGACCAGTAAGTCATAAACATGCGTGCCTACTGTTAAGGCCTACATATATTTTGAGCCAAGCTCTTCGGGTTTGAGTTAGGCTACGTTAGCTGCTACGCACTACATACCAGTTCATGAAAGTACACTTTCTTCACACACATGCATTCTACCTTCTATTTTTTTTCAGCAACTACATCGACCAGTAAGTCATAAACATGCGTGCCTATTTTGAGCCAAGCTCTTCGGGTTTGAGTTAGGTTACGTTAGCTGCTACGCACTACATAGCAGTTCATGATGAAAGTACACTTCCTTCACGCACATGCATTTTCTACCTTCTATTTTTTCAGCAACTACAACGACCAGTAAGTCATAAACATGCGTGCCTATTTTGAGCCAAGTTAGGCCGTACGGTACATGTATCTTTCTGAAATTTCCTGTAATTGTTCTGAAAATCTCGCATGTCTTGGGCAGTCCTACACAATTTAATTTCCTTTTCAGCCACCTTGCCCCCAACGACAACTCCACCTCGTAAGTTGAATTTATTTGTTAAACTTTGATTACAATAGGAATATGGGGTAGGGAGAGCTTGTATTTTGTTTTGCATGGTGTACCCTTTCGCCTTGGAGGACTTGTAGGCCTACCTAGTCAGCAACAAACTCGCTAGCCCAGTGGTACGGCGTTCCGCGTTTTCGGTTTGCTCCACTTGTACCACTGGCTTCAAACGCCCTCATCACTTCTGCTCGGAATGAGCAGAATGAAGAAAAACTGATCTACAGCTAGTTTTCCACCCTAATAAAATCATAATCGTACTGTCAAGTTTAGAAGTGTACCAAAACACCAAACACACCATGATTTTTTAACATTTGTTCATTATTTTGTGTTGCACTATTTTGCGGTGGATTACACGTGTGGCTGTGATTCGGTTCAGTCGTTCCGGCAGAAATAGTTTCTATTTTAGAAGCAACCAAATCGATGGACCAATCAGCTTCGTCGAATTTGATTACATGATTTTGTGAGTGTAAACATAACCACGTGCAACAAGGAGGCTGCCATCTTAAATGACGTCATTCCTACGCGAAAAGAAGTACGAGGCACTGACGTTTGAAGGCAAGAGTCAGTAAGGTGAAACCGTCTGACCTCTGCGTTGGAGATTGAGTCAGCAAATGACCTGGGACATCGGCCCGTTGTTGGGCCGATGACACTTGCTGACTGGGTAACAGTCAGTTCGAGGACCGACCCGTAGAGAGTGTTGGAGTAATGAATAGAGACAATGAAGTAAATGTATTTGCAATGAATTGATTTCTCCTTCGTTTCTGAAATCGCGCCTAAAAATCCAGGTTGGATAAGTTTCTAACCAATCTGCTGGATATCCACGGGGATGATAAAGCGTCCCACCCACAGCCGATCAGGCCTAAGAGGATACATGTACCTTCAGTAAGGGTTAAGGGTTGATTTTCGCCAGATTCTTTCACTTCTTCAAGAAAGCATGAAACTGCCCACAGGGATGCTTAATGCCTGAGGATCATGAAAAAATGGACCCGAAAAATTCGCGCCCCCGGCATGGCGGCCGCCATATTGAATTCAAATATGGCCGCCAAAATAGCCATTTTTCCATGTGAGGAGTTTCATGCTTTTTTGAAGAAGTGAAAGATTTTACCCTTAACCGCTCTACTACAGTGCTCTATCTTTTGTTTTAGCCTGCTGCTACTGCAAATGCCCAAAACACAACATCCCGATTTGGGCGCTTGTCGCGTCCGTTGCCGCCGCTGGTCTTCTTCCCCTCCTTGGCCTCCTAGCGGCGCTCTGTCGAAAACTGAAGGACCCTGTCAAAGAGATCATAACGGAGGCAGTAAGGCGGGCGTCCCTCCACCCTACACCTGCTGCTCCTGCTCTGTCTAAATGGAAGCCTGCGGACGTCTACCGCCATCAGCAGGACGCTTGGACTGGGTCCAGAGAGACGAAAGAGGAGAAGCCAAAGCCGGATGTCGCCCCAAAGAATTCTCGTTGGAAATGCAGTGACGTGTACACAAAACAGTCTGAGGCGGTTTCAACGGCTGACACCCCGTCTGCTGCCGACTTGCTGAAACGTCCAGGCACGTCGAGCACAACGATGGGAGATCCGCCGCCTCCGTATCAGACGCCCCCAGTGGCAAGGTCAAAGACGAAATAGGCCTATGGCTGGACATGACAATAATGGTACGTACGTAAACTGTAGAAAGGCTTACTGTACGGAATAAATGTAGGCGGAATTAAGGCGAATTCATACTTCGGCGACAAGTTGTCGCCGAAGTATGAATCCGCCTTTATTCGGCGTAGTGCGGCTGTGCCAAAATGTGAACTCGTTCCCACATGTATGCGCAAAACAGAAGATTTTGCACTGCAAGACGGTATATTAAAACGAGCATGGGTTCGAGGTTAAAACTCCACGCGCAGGGAGCATCCATTATGCGTCATCCCGAACACACCGTTGACCTAATGCCCCCATCACACTGAGCTAGTTCTCAGTACGTTCTTGAAAAATGTTGCCGAACGGGCTCAAACTGTGTGCGAACGGAGTGGACGTAGTGGCAACTTTTTACAATCTTAATTTTTTACGAACTTCATGGACGTGCTCGGACGGGAAGGGTGCTCCAGAACTTCGAGACATTATTTGGCCAACGTTAACGTTCTAGCCCGTTTTACGAATTTTTTGGACGGGGTAGGACGTTTTAAGAACTACTTCAGTGTGACAGTACCTAATATGGGTACCTCCAATGATGGTCGGATTCGCCGAATTTGCAAGCCGAACGTGGAATCGTTCACCATACCTCACTCGTGTTACCCTTCCGTTTCAGGTATGATGATGTCTGCCTAAATGACCTCGAAGTTAATAAATCTTCGAGCGAGACATGATATCGTCCATCACTGAAGCTGCTTGCCAAAGAATTTGAGCGGCACGATTGCTTCACCTATCAACAACATTAGGGCGATTGACCAAAATGACATCAGCATCACTAACTCTAGACAAAACTGTGTAATTTTGAAAAAAACATGATGTTATATGTACAAGTAGTCAGAGTTGAATCAGATTATTTCACATGGAAGCATGCCACTTTCACGTGACTTTTTTAATAAACTCGTGTTCGAAGAAAACACGAATCGACGGCTAGGGTAGCTGTCGTGAACGTATGACTTTATTAGATATTTCACATTAAGCAAAAAATTCACATTAAAGGAGCTGGACGTCCAAGTTGTAAACACTCACTCACTGGTTCTCTATCCACGCGACGCCTGCGGTGCTGCCACCTATTGTCGGCGATATGTACTGACGTGAATATCGTGAATGAGTTGCATTGGACCGGGCACCAGTCAACGATCACGGGGCGCTAATGGTGCTGCCACCTTCACGAAGGAATAAAACTAGTTGGCTGGCCACTGTTTGTAAACAAACCAGTTTGTTTACAACTTAGACGTCGAGCTCCTTTAATAAAGTCAGCACTTGACCATGTTGACAGTTTTCCTTTCGCACTAATGAGTGGTCAGAGCAATTCACTGAAAACATCGACATGGGTCTTTTAAAGGAGTTAGACGCCGAAGTTGTAAACAAGCTGGTTTGTTTACAAATATGGTCGGCAAACTAGTTTTATTCCTTCGTGCAGGTGGCAGCACCCGTGATCGTTAGACTGGTTCCCGGTCCGATGCAACTCACGATATTCACGTCAGTACATATCACCGACAATAGGTGGCAGCACCGCAGGCGTCCGTGGATAGAGAACCAGTGAGTGAGTGTTTACAACTTCGGCGTCTAACTCCTTTAACGTTACGGATTTGATACCTTGTAGAATCCCATCTTCATGGCGGAGTGGCCCACTCCTTTTTGTATGTCGACTGCCATCAGCTTTGAGCACTCGATTCGATTTTACTTGCACATGTGTTATAACAGGCAACATATTTAGGCAACGTACATGTATTTACTCGACATTCTCATTAGCTTTCATGGTAAAATGTTCAATTTGGCTGAATAAGGCTTTGGAAACGAGTTATCGATACATTATAACAATTTAATTTTATCAAATGTAGGGCCTAATATGACGCCAAAAATACGTGTTTGTAAATGTACTGTAAAAAATCTAAATTATTGTGTATGAAGAAATGGTTGCTTAAAGATAATGTACCGGTATCACGGGTATTTTCGCGGGCCACGAAATTCATTGTTTATTTACATTTTGTTTGTTTATGTCCAGGCTTTCTTTGTCTTGAGTAATTTGTTGGTGGCATGCCCCTCTAGAAATTCTGTTGATTCCAAAAGTACTCATTTGGTGGGTTGGCATGTCCAAAATTTCCAAAATAACACAATGTAAACATCCATGTTTACAAACATTGAATGTAAACAATGAAGTCGCGATATATTATCTTTAAGATTTTTCTGATGACGGACGTGTTTCCAGCTGCATCTTGTAAGTCTTGAAGAGACCAGTACATATCTATGTTATGCAGTACACTTTTGTTTTAAAAAAACTTTTTCGTTTCCATCTTTTCATCACGAATCTACCTCCCCCTCCCCTCCCCGCACACCGGAATGTAGCGAACCTTTAATATTCATACATGTAATCCATATCGATTATTGCCTGGTCGTCATCCTTCCAGTAATAACTCCAGTATTCCTCATCGTAATCATCATAGTCACCATCACCATCAACATCACCACTACCACGACGTAAGATTTCTTCCCAGTCACGAAGTTTTTCTTGTTCAACTTCCGAATCACTATCACCGCCACCTATATTCCTTCCACGAATATGGCCTTTGTCCTCCTGGCCACTACTTTCGTTTATATTTTGCTCCTTGCTGTCACCACTACCACTACCGTCAACACGATCATTGCCACTACCTTCACCACCACCTCCACCACTACCCTTACCACCATCGCCTCTACCATCAATGCTACCATCAACATTATCATCCCCACCTTCATCGTCAATTAACACCCATTGACCATGATGCATCCCCCGGATATATTTCCATCTTCCGCCGGTAGTTCCCGCTGCTGAATCATCATAATCCTCCGGCGACTTCGTTGTCGTGGTCGTCGTTTCCTGGCCTCCATTCTCGTTGACTCTCTCGTACCCAACGTCGCCGACCAAAGCATTCACCTCCCGCCAACTCATTCGCGAAAGCCGTTCAAGTGTTGGAATCTGCAATGGGGTTTTGGAATCAAAGTTTTGAAGAATCTTAACAAGCACGCACCAGACTGAGGCACTCTGTCTCTGTAATACGCATGCGCGAGCTGCGCAGCATTACAGAGACTGAGACCAGCGACGACAATTTTTGTTACGAAAATACCGAAATCCTGGTATCAACGCTGATTGGTCGATTTTGAATTCAGATGTCACAGCCATGCTGATTGGCCATATTATCTAGGACGGGAGTGTCACATGATTGCAAAATAACGGCGTTCTATCGCAAGATCACGTGACTGACGCAAGCCGTGCGCAAAGCAGCATCACGAAGGCTTTAGACGTTGTGGCCAGACCCTCGGTTGGCAGACTGCTTTGTGCACGCTCCTTGCGTCCCCTCATACTAAAGGCGGTCACGGGGGAGACTGGCGCGTAAGCAATGCGTCGGGAAAGCGTTCAACCAATCAGGGATGCGGTATCATGGGCCGAAACAGCCACCGAAGAATCTGATTAGCGGAACGCCTGCACGACGCGTCACGTACGCGCCAGTCTGTCACCGCCTTAAGTTCTTGTGCGGTAACGGAGGGGGCACGCGCAGGGAGTTCTTATCTTCAGGATGGGGTACACTGGTCTTGTTCAAGTTATCCGGGGACGAGTTATCCTTAGGGCATATTATCCACGGGCGAATTATCCTGTAGCCGTTTATACTCACAGCATGCACTTCAGGGTGGTGGATTTTTCTGGTACAATTCCAGGTAAAGTCGATCTCCGCCTCTGGACCTCTGATGACGTCATAGACGTACATAATCACCGCGAAACCTGAAAAGAGATTGAACTTCCACGGGTATTTTCATGAAATTAGTTTCAGTATGAATTAAGACGGTGACAGACTGGCGCGTAGGCGACGCGTCGTGCAAGCGTTCCGCCAACCAGATTCTTCGGTAGGTGTTTCGGTCCGTGTTGCCGCCTCCCTG
>NMRB01001012.1:92009-104707 GCA_002633025.1 Notospermus geniculatus | reverse complement strand
CCACCTATTGTCGGTGATATGTACTGACGTGAATATCGTGAGTGAGTTGCATCGGACCGGGAACCAGTCTAACGATCACGGGTGCTGCCACCTGCACGAAGGAATAAAACTAGTTTGCCGACCATATTTGTAAACAAACCAGCTTGTTTACAACTTCGGCGTCTAACTCCTTTAAGCAAAAAATTCACATTAAAGGAGCACTGGACGTCAAAGTTGTAAACACTCACTCACTGGTTCTTTATCCACGCGACGCCTGCGGTGCTGCCACCTATTGTCGGTGACATGTACTGACGTGAATATCGTGAATGAGTTGCATTGGACCGGGCACCAGTAAACGATCACGGGGCGCTAATGGTGCTGCCACCTTCACGAAGGAATAAAACTAGTTTGCTGGCCACTGTTTGTAAAGAAACCAGTTTGTTTACAACTTGGACGTCGAGCTCCTTTTATAAAGTCAGCACTTGACCATGTTGACAGTTTTCCTTTCGCACTAATGAGTGGTCAGAACAATTCACTGAAAACATCGACATGGGTCTTTTAAAGGAGTTAGACGCCGAAGTTGTAAACAAGCTGGTTTGTTTACAAATATGGTCGGCAAACTAGTTTTATTCCTTCGTGCAGGTGGCAGCACCCGTGATCGTTAGACTGGTTCCCGGTCCGATGCCATTGTGTTTCACAGGTCGGCGCTAGGCGGCGTTATGGACGCACCAACCTGTGTCCGCACGAGCCGCATCACGCCGAATTTGGCGTAAAAAGTAATACGCGGACACATCACCGCCTCAACTCGGTAATCACGTGATCTACTACGCCACGAAAGTAAATCCTAAGAAAATAGCGATATGAGGCTTATTTCTTGCAGGCTTTGCCAATAATTGACGGATTTGTCATTTCTGATGAGAAATTGTCACAGACATGACATTGTTGAGAAGAAAAGGATGCTATTTGGGTTTTCACATCGGCAGCTCTAACTGTCACTGTGCTGTAACGTAATGTAAACGTATGTGACGACGCACCAACTAGCTGCCAAGAATGGCTAACATGACATGTACAGCATATCTCACACAAAATAGGCCTATGTATGTCATAATCATGACGGATAATGCGATGCCCACACACGGAGACATCCTAGGTAGGCCTATTTGACGAGATTCTGCAATTTATAAACCCGAAGCGAGGAATTGCCGCCATCTTGAAAATGCAACAAGTAGTCCCAAAATTTCCCATGACGCGTTGCGCGCGCGGTGACAGGTCAGTGCGAGGTAGGAGCGCTACCTGTCGTGACAATGGGTCCGATGCAACTCACTCACGATATTCATGTCAGTACATATCACCGACAATAGGTGGCAGCACCGCAGGCGTCCGTGGATAGAGAACCAGTGAGTGAGTGTTTACAACTTCGGCGTCTAACTCCTTTAATGTTACGGATTTGATACCTTGTAGAATCCCATCTTCATGGCGGAGTGGTCCACTCCTTTTTGTATGACGACTGCCATCAGCTTTGAGCACTGGATTCGATTTTACTTGCACATGTGTTATAACAGGCAACATATTTAGGCAACATATTTACTCGACATTCTCATTAGCTTTCATGGTAAAATGTTCAATTTGGCTGAATAAGGCTTTGGAAACGAGTTATCGATACATTATCAATTTAATTTTATCAAATGTAGGGCCTAATATGACGCCAAAAATACGTTTATGTAAATGTACTGTAAAAAATCTAAATTATTGTGTATGAAGAAATGGTTGCTTAAAGATAATGTACCGGTATCACGGGTATTTTGGCGGGCCACGAAATTCATTGTTTATTTACATTTTGTTTGTTTATGGCCAGGCTTTCTTTGTCTTGAGTAATTTGTTGGTGGCATGCCCCTCTAGAAATTCTGTTGATTCCAAAAGTACTCATTTTGGTGGGTTGGCATGTCCAAAATTTCCAAAATAACACAATGTAAACATCCATGTTTACAAACATTGAATGTAAACAATGAAGTCGCGATATATTATCTTTAAGATTTTTCTGATGACGGACGTGTTTCCAGCTGCATCTTGTAAGTCTTGAAGAGACCAGTACATATCTCTGTTATGCAGTACACTTTCGTTTTTAAAAACAACTTTTTCGTTTCCATCTTTTTATCACAATACCTCCCCCTCCCCTCCCCGCACACCGGAATGTAGCGAACCTTTAATATTCATACATGTAATCCATATCGATTATTGCCTGGTCGTCATCCTTCCAGTAATAACTCCAGTATTCCTCATCGTAATCATCATAGTCACCATCACCATCAACATCACCACTACCACGACGTAAAATTTCTTCCCAATCACGAAGTTTTTCTTGTTCAACTTCCGAATCACTATCACCGCCACCTATATTCCTTCCACGAATATGGCCTTTGTCCTCCTGGCCACTACTTTCGTTTATATTTTGCTCCTTGCTATCACCACTACCACTACCGTCAACACGATCATTGCCACTACCTTCACCACCACCTCCACCACTACCATTAGCACCATCGCCTCTACCATCAATGCTACCATCAACATTATCATCCCCACCTTCATCGTCAATTAACACCCACTGACCATGATGCATCCCCCGGATATATTTCCACCTTCCACCGGTACTTCCCGCTGCTGAATCATCATAATCCACCGGCGACTTCGTTGTCGTGGTGGTCGTTTCCTGGACTTCACTTTCGTTGACTCTATCGTAACCAACGTCGCCGACCAATTCATTCACCTCCCTCCAACTCATTCTAGAAAGCCGTTCAAGTGTTGGAATCTGCAATGGTATTTTGGAATCAAAAGTTTTGAAGAATCGTAAAAAGTACGCACACGCTTGCATACACAATTGTCAGGTTTCACAATCTGACGAAACACGAAATACGAAATTCAACTTCATTTTCATGACGTAATGTATTTCAGGAGATGGTTGGTACCAATATCGCCTGCTGCAAGAGCGTCTTTTAGCGTATGACCGATAGAGTTGCGGTGTATATTAAACTTTGAAATTTATCTTTCGTTTCTATTTTGTAGATACGAAGTAGAAATTTAAAAATTCAAGATGCACCATAACTGTCTCGGTCTTACATGATATGCTAAAAGACGCACTGGCAGCAGGGACATTTGTGGTAGCAACCATCCCCAGAAATACATTACGTCATGGAAATGAAGTCCAATTTCGTACTTCGTGTTTCGCCAGATTTGCGAAACCTCCCTATTGTCCATTGTTCACTATCAGCCTGACAAAGGATTTTTAAAGTTACGGGGGTTTTGTGAATATAAGGTCCCATGACCCGTAGGCCTGCTTTCCATTGGCTCGAAAGCATTGTTTGTTTCCGCTTCGTTGGTCACGGCGCGGAAAAAACATGCTTTCGAGCGTTTCGTGCACGGAAACGCGCCAATGGAAAGTAGGCCTTATTCGAACTTATCACGACCGCTAAGTGCACGCTCCTTACATGTACGTCCCCTCATACTGTTAGTTCTTGTGCGGTAACGGAGGGGGCACGCGCGAGGAGTTCTTGCTCTTCAGGATGGGGTACACTGGTCTTGTTCAAGTTATCCGGGGACGAGTTATCCTTAGGGCATATTATCCACGGGCGAATTATCCTGTAGCCGTTTATACTCACAGCATGTACTTCAGGGTGGTGGATTTTTCTGGTACAATTCCAGGTAAAGTCGATCTCCGCCTCTGGACCTCTGATGACGTCATAGACGTACATAATCACCGCGAAACCTGAAAAGAGATCGAACTTCCACGGGTATTTTCATGAAATTAGTTTCAGTATGAATTAAGACGGTGACAGACTGGCGCGTAGGCGACGCGTCGTGCAAGCGTTCCGTCATCCAGATTCTTCGGTAGGTGTTTCGGTCCGTGTTACCGCCTCTCTGATTGGTTGAACGCTTTCCCGACGCGTTACTCACGCGCCAGTCTGTGACCGCCTTTTCTCGCAACCGCACTGAAACGGCACTTCTTGCGGCGTCACGCTGACCTCTTTGGCTGCGTGGTCAATTTCGTAGTGGCCTAAACTAGTGGTCACGAATAAACTGCCGAGAGGCCTATGATTATGTAGTGGCAAGATTGTATTCACCAGTTATTACGAAAGCTTGCGGTGATGTTTAAAATTCTGTGACCTTATTCACAAAGCTCTCGTAACTTTCGGGAATGCGTAAACTATTGTCCACTTGCTGACAACCTATTGTTCACTATCAGCCTGACAAAGGATTTGCCTACCCTGAAAGTTATGGGGCTTTGTGAGTAAGGAAATAGAGTAATCTTTATGGAAGTCCTTAAAATAACAATCAGGGGCCGTATGCATAAAACATCTTAAGTGAAAAATTTCCCTTAAACTATTGTTCCAAACAAAAGATGAGGGAAATTTTACACTTAAGATGTTTTATGCATACGGCCCCTGCTTATTACCATGTATAGGCCTCACGTCATCATGTGCTGTCCCGTCTATACTACGCTTTATATGACCAGTCACAAAATTTAACAGACTTCTAGATTTTGTGCCTATAGATGTGAGCAGGGGTGAGTAGGATTCTCCCGTATTTGACAATTCTAATGTGTCCGTGCCTATCTCATCTCTAGCCGCAAGCACACCGGGCGATATCGTAAACGATCTAATCGCCAGCCACCGGAGAGACATGCGATCGGTATTATTGTTTGACATGTTTCATCGCTGCGAGAAGATTCCACGCATCGCTGTCCAGCGCACACCTGGCGTGAACTGCCGATATCGTCGCCTTTTGCGCTGCTTGCTTTGAATGGACAAATCAGCCAAATTGCATGGATTTTTTGGTAGCCAAGAAAGAAAGGGGGCTGTTCATTCGTCGCTTGAGGAATCTGAGTTGTGATCCTTGGGAAGACGGAAAAAGCTATGCACTTGCATTGTATTTGTTGTGCTGTCCAGAATACATGTACATGTACATGTATTTGCTGCAGTTCGCAGCTTCATGGCTTTCTCCATTTTCTCAAGGATCACAATTCAAGATTCCTCAATTGACGAAAACGAACAGCGCCTTTCCCGCAGATACTTGATTCACATAGGCCTATATCTACTTACCCTTATTATCACCAGTTATTTCAAAGTTCTGTATGCCTCCCGGTTCGCAGTTCGTTTCCGATCTTCTCACCAATAAACCCATTATCTTTGCGAAGTCGCCAAGTATTAGCTGGTAGTAAGTCCCTGTGGGGTATGTCACAAGGCGATCATTGCCTGAAGTAGAACAACACCAGAAATATTTTTACCGATCATCCAAAAAAAATGAAACTGCGTTCTGCAGTTTGGGGCTCTGGATAGTGGAAGTATACTTGTGTGTTTTTGGGCCACGCTGTATGCTGCTACTCTTACCCAGAAAGCATCTGTAATCTGTGTCAAATTTCCCGCGCAGTGGATGAACATGGCAGACGTCAGATTCTGATCCTTGGTTGTATTGGTTTGTGTGCAGATACTCACCCTGGAATACAACAAAAGAAATAAGTCGGGAATAGAAGCTGTGTTTACACCTAAGCAATTTTTCCAGGCCCGGGTTCGAATTTAACCCGGATCCATTGAATTTTCTGTCCACACCTATTATTCGTCTTACGATATTGAACGCTGGCCATGCTATTTATAGACACACCACCCATTCAATTTTAGCAGACCGACACCTGTCGGTGGGCTCAGTAAACGCTTTAGCCCGGCATTTTTCTGTCCACACCTATGAAATTGCCGGGCTAAGTATAACCCGGATCCAAGGCGGGTCAGACCCGCCGAGCGAAAGCGGGCTAAATTAGTCCGGCAATTTTTAACCCGGATCCGATTTTCATAGGTGTAAACGCAAAAATGGAGGGTCAGAGCCGGGTCAGGCCCGGCAATTTCTTCAGGTGTAAACACAGCTTATATCTTGTACCGTGCAAAATCGGCTGTTGACGCCAGGTGTGCGCTGGACAGCGACGCGTGGAATCTTCTCGCCAGCGATGATCGCCCAATATCAAACAGTCACGTTTTGTCTGCGATGGCTGGCGATCAGATCGGTGGCGATATCGCCCTCGCCTTGCCTGGTGTGCTACCCGCTCTTGATCATTACGGATTGGCTACATTTCCTGTTTATCAGCTATACTGGTACCCGATCCCAACAATTTTACATCGGACTTTGCATGTGTTAGGACCGGTCGCACCTATCGCGTTCGTGAATCTGATTGGCCAGTGGGGGCGCTAGTGATAAGTACAGGAACTATATGTTGATACTCTTCTTTTTTAACACCTTCTGATTGGTGGATCTGCATTCCGGTACGTCAGCCGTATTGAGAATTGAATAAATTTACATAAAATTTCCAAGTGACGTCACTGGCAGAATTCCTCCAAAAATGGCGGCCTACCAAACAAGCCACGACTGCAGCGCGCAGGTTGGTAGGATCAGGTACCAGTCCGCTTATCAACCTACCTTGTTCGTGTCAAAGAAAAACTGCTTTCTATATCCTCCATTAAGAGTTTGAAACTCAAGACGAAAAATTTGCAAATCGAAATCAACGCCCAGGCTGAAACGTAAAATAAAAGATACATTCTTTTGTTGAATGATAATACATGTACGATTGTGAGGAAAACCCGTCTGATGGCGCTGAGTGATCAACAAGGGCTGTCAGATTGCCTGTACATTGATCTACTACTGTTTACCTGTTACGAAGTACATTTCTGCTACCGTATTGAAATGTGCGGGTTCACCGTCGCCATTAACACTTTCCTCAAATGCGACGCCAAACGGGATTTTCCTAGACCGCCTGGCATGTCGTGCAAAACGAAAATCCAAGGGAAAATAAAAAATGTAAAAGGGACTTTTCGCTTTCGTCAATTGAGGAATCTGAGTTGTGATCCTTGAAAAAATGGAGAAAGCTATGAAGCTGCAAATTGCAGCGATTATTCTGTACAGCACAACAAATAATCCCTGTAATTTGCAAGTGCATAGCTTTTTCTGTTTTCCCAAGGATTACAAATCAGATTCCTCAAGTGACGAAAACGAACAGCCCCTTTTTTTCCACCACTGACGGCGGTTGATGGGCATGTTTTCCTGCAATAATAGCAACAAGTGCCCGTGGAGTGCTGTAGGTTAGGACATGGTATCACATGGGGGGGGGAGGCACTATTCTTGCCGTTTTACGTCAACCTAACTCCAACGTCTATCCTTTTGTTCGGTGTCCACTTCGAAGCATCATACATGTATGGAACGATGACAGGGGCGTAGCTAGCTTTTATGGCCGGGGGGGGGGGCAAAATTGATTTGAGTCTAAGGGGCGAAGTCGGAGGGGGTCTGGGTGTGCTCCCCCAGAAAAAAAATTGAAAATCTACATCCCCTCAGATGCATTTTCCCCACATCTGACACCACAATAACTTGGCTTGGAAAGGGAAAATGGCCTTTTAGAGGAAAAAATATTGCTTTGTCCCTTTTTGCTCTGGGGGTGGTGGATTTGCCCCTGCACCCCTCGCAAGCTACGCCCCTGGATGTGGTAGGAGTTCGTGGTTGGCTTTTCGGAGGCTTTGGGGACGTTCCCTATAACATGTACTTGATTACTTACGTCCCGGTGTGTTCGAAGGTGAACTCTGCACCGCCATGATTCCCGAGAATTCCATTTACATACAGGTGGAAATTAAACGTGAATCTTTTCGGCAAACAACAACCATTTACCGTGGCCAGCAGTGCAAGTGACAAGAGTACAGAAAGTGGGTTCATGGCTGAAATAGAAATAGTTCGTTGGTACATACTGTGTCCCCCACTTACATTGGCCTCGAGAGAGACCAAGCCCGCTGATCCTGTGACAAACGTACAGGGGGACATCAGGAAGACGAGGCATCATCATCTTCACTGCACATCCAATAGGAGCTGTCAGCGAGTTGACCACTAGGTGTCACTAGGGCCCAATTCAATGCATCTAGCGGACCCAGTCATTATCGATCGAGCAGCGATCGTAATAGATTTCCTGTACATTTGGTCCGCTAAGACTGTGCTGCCATCTGTTAGCAATATGCGCGGCTGACGGCTCCTATTGGCGCGAGGTTATGGCTGATATCTCCGTCAGGCTGAGTTTACATTGAGGCACACGCGACATGAACACGGAGGCGAACAAAGGTTTCATGGGGCGGATGAGTCCTTTGTGAAGCGATTGTTCACCTGCGTGTTCGTGTAGCGTGTGCCTCGATGTAAACTCAGCCTAACGGCTGGGTCATATTTGACATACATGCACCATACATCAATCGATTTGTCTTTTCTGCCGCTACAGGCATAATCGCTGTAATTTTCCCTAAAAACGTGACATAAAAAAGTTCTTTTTAATTCACCAATCACGTTCGTGTTTACGTCCGAAATGGCGGCCATTTTGAAATGATGACCAATGCATCGAGCACGTGTAAACTGCAGTGAACATCGTGGTGAAATTGAACGAGTTTTGAGAAAGGGATCCGTTGTGTCGGCTATGATACCGGTTGTCGGAATGCTCCGATTGTAGCGCTGAATGAGCAGCTCATCAGAGTTCTACTGAATGGTTTCAGGATAGACCGGGGTTAAAGTGTAAAGTCAGACGACACCTCTTCCGTTGTTGATATCAGACTATAAACCCAAACTTTAACCCAAACTCTCTCTGACGATGTTTAATTATGCAAATCGCCCAATAATGTCTAAAGAGTCAATAAATATTTTGGCTCTGAATCCATCCTAAAAATTTGAAAGAATCCTGGCGAGCCTCCGTCTATCGTCACGTAATAAATCACTAGTGTACTTACAATGTACTTAAAATTAAAGCCACGCAGTCTTCAATTAGGAAAGCGCTCATGTTTGCCAACGTTTAGTTACATTAGTGTAAAATGTACTATGCCTATCTGAATACATTAGAGCTCTGCCTGCAGTTTTTTCAATTTGTCCTGAAAACTAGGTCTGGGTTCTTTGAAGTACACATCAGGCAAGCATTTTGGGGACCTTCACGAGGCTATGAGTCTATAACCTGCATTATCCGAACACTTTGAAAAAAGGGTGAAATTCAATACAGAGGGGCTTTAATTATACGGTGATGGAAAAATTTATGAGTTCACTTACCGGAGTTGTATTTGCAGCCCCCTCAATGTACGCTGTCAGTCTAAACAAACTGGGACGACAATATGACACCGAGTCACATGTACCAATTAGTGAAATATCGTTGTACCGGCTTCTTTATTTAAACAATTAACGTTTCTTATGAGAGAATAATGACTGCACTCATTACAGAATGCGTAACATGTTTCCTGTGAACTGACTCTGGGGGAAGTCTCAAGGATGAATATCAGAAGCTTTGTTGAAGAAGTTGGATATGGAGTTTTAAAACGAAATAAAAAACAAAATATCTAAGGGAATTAAACGAAATAGTCAAGGGATCCACCGGGCCCCGTACGATTTCCCCACCCAGCGGCTTGCCGTGGATTTTAGAAACAGTACGGGTCGATTACGATTTTCATTTTCATGTTCATTTTCATTTCTACGGTTTTCATTCCCCGGTGCTCAGGGGCACTGTCTGTTTTTACTCGCCGTACGGGCCCCGGAGCGGATATGTAACGGGGGCCTAAGGCGGGCAGCAACAGCAGGCGAGATGGGGCGATATCGCAAGCAATCTGATCGCCGCGGATCTTCTCATTAACCACCGCAGACCCCGGCCGCAGACGGGCGATATCGGTTTTGGTATTGTCTGATACTGGCGATCATCCCTGGGGTACACTCCTCTCGCAGTGTTTTGTTTCGCTCCGTACCTACGCTTCACAAACCACTGCTTCGAATGGCCGGTATTCTACCGATTTACTGCCAGATGGCACCACTACTGTTCCCGCTGCCGCCCTAGAGAAAGTGTTTTAGGATTTTGCTCAGTTGCAGCCTGATGGCGGGCGCTGATTGGTTGGACAGTAGTGGTGCCATCTGGCGGTAAATCGGCAGAATACCGGCCATTCGAAGCAGTGGTTTGTGAAGCGTAGATACGGAGCGAAACAAAACACTGCGCGAGGAGTGTACCCTGGGGGAGAAGATTACACGCATCGCTGTCCAGCGCACACCTGGCGTCAATCAGCGATTTTGCTGGTGGCGATCAGATCGCTTGCGATGCCGCCTGGTGTGCCCGCTTAAGCCTGGGTCACAAATGCCACCGGGCGCCGTACGATTTTCCCCACCCAGCGGCTTGCTGTGGATTTTTGAGACTGAAACTCAGATCGAAGCTGAATTATGCCGAAATCGCCTCAATGGATAAGCGGAAATTAAACTAGATCAAACTGGGCACCGTAGAAATTGGCCAAAATGTCTGTTTTTACTCGCCGTACGGTCGCCGTACGGGCCCCGGAGTGGATATGTGACCTAGGCTTTAAACATCAGCTCTGAAATTCTCTTTAGCCATCTCTCGTCAGTCGGAGACTTTTGAGACGTGAGCCTCCTTCACTTTACGTCGAAAGGCCTACTTGAACTTTAACAACAATGGCCTTTGAGATTTGCAAGAAATTACCCCTTAGTCTTCCGGTTTATTTTCACGGGACGTCATGATTGGCATGCTGCTTCCAGACTTGTGCACAATTGCATTGATTGCGTAAAAAAGTTAAATTTCTTCCAAACCTGGTTTGAACTGGATGTGAAGTATGTTCCGGGAGAACCGATGGGTGCAGTAAGGTTCGAAAGTAGGCGAATGTTTGTTTTAAGCACGATTGCTTTGTAACCTAGTTATTTGCCATCGAACTCAGACTGGGTAATAAAATCCTGGTTCGAGGTTACTAAATTATGTCCAGGTTTTAGAAGGAACCGAGTCGGTTGATACTAAAATTGGGACAAAAATACCCTCGAAATGTAAATTGATTCCCCACTGTGGAAATTCGCGCCTGTTTATATGAACTTTCACAACTAAACACATTATTCATGACAAAAGTAGGTATATTCAATATCAAGTCACTTCGTAAAACGGAGTTTTAACAAGTAAGAATGCAACGCATGCTGATTGCAGTTTCTGTATTACATTATATCAGCTTCTATACCGAATCATACCCTAACTTTCATCTGTATTCTGAAATCGGCATTCATGTTTGAATGTAAACAATACATGCACGGTGGGCCTATGTACAGTACGGTGGGCCTATGAACTTCTATGTTTAGGACACTTTTTGTCAATAAACACATTGCCAACTAACTCTCCTTCATACAGAGGTGTCTTACTGGCAGGGGTATCTGCTGTTCCACCAAATCACTTTATTGTAAATCTTTGGCCAGTAATCAACTTGCTTTTTACTTTTTTTCGTCGTAGTACTCCATTATTACCTCATCCTCATCCTTCCAGTAATAATCCCAGTAATCTCTGTCGTAATCATCATAGTCACCATCACCATCAACATCACCATGACCCCAATCATCTTCATCACTATCTTTATCATCTTCATCACTGACGTCATGATCGCCACTACCAACTTTATCTTCGTCACTGCCGTTGACATCCCCGTCATCATCATCGTCTCCACCTTCATCATCGTCTCCACCATCATCGTCATCATCACCATTCCCGTTCACGTTTCCATGGCCATTTCCAGAACCTTTTGACCCTGACCCATAATATTCAGTCGTGGTCGTCGTCGGAGAAGTCGTCGTCGTCGTCGTGGTTGTTGTGGGTGTCGTTGAAGTCGTGGTCGTTGTTGTTGTCGTTGGTTCGACTTCTTCCTCGCTGATCGTGTATTCTGGGATGATTTCGGTCTTATTCGTCTTAGAAAAGACAGTTGTTATCTGAAATACAGTTGCGTCAAATTAATTTAGGGGTTTCGACTAGTTTTTCTGAAACGTGGGTATTATTTAGTGTAGTGGGGGGGGGGCAGAACTAGGTCGGAATAAAAGTAGGCCAAGCCGCAAATTCCAACCCTCTTATACTCACGAGGCATACACGTTCTCCCAAATTTGGTTAAGATTGAAAGATGGCTTTGTGTGAAAGAGCAGAAATGCCGGGTGAAAGGTTATCCAAGATGAAGCTTTATAACAGTCACTATCGCCATCAGGGTTACCATGACCGTGACCTAAAGCGGGCGGCACACCAGCGAGGTGAAGGCAATATCGGAAGCGATCAGGGCCGACCGCACAGAAAGTCCGATAGTGCTTTCGGTGCCTATCGGCGGTTTAGTTAATGGGAACATGCGTTATAACTAACTGCCGATAGGCGCCGGTAGCACTATCGGACTTTCTGCGCGGTCGGCCCTGATTGCCACTGATCTTCTCGCCAGTCACCGCAGACCAAGCGATATCGGTTTTGAAACATGTATTGTTTAATATCGCAGCGCACACCTGGCGTCAACAGCCGATTTTGCTCGGTTGCAATCAGGGCCGACCGCACAGAAAGTCCGATAGTGCTTTCGGTGCCTATCAGTGGTTTAGTTAATGAGAAAGTGCGTTCTAACTACATGTAACTGCCGATAGGCGCCGGTAGCACTATCGGACTTTCTGTGCGGTCGGCCCAGATCGCTTGCGATATCGCCTAGAGTGCTGCCGTTAAGGTCGATCTATACCCATTGCGTGACGCCGAACTGCCCAACTTTAACTTGTGATAATTCATTTATAACAATGATTACAAAAACATTTCTTGTATGGTACGTTAGGTATGAAGCATCTAAGTGAACTTTCACCCTAAATAACTTGATCCTATTTCCGGATTGCCCAGAAAAATGACTTTGTTGGAAAGGCCGAAA
>NMRB01001012.1:41563-70589 GCA_002633025.1 Notospermus geniculatus | reverse complement strand
TGACCCCCCCCCCCCCCAAATCAGTCAATCAGTCATAAGCGCACAAAGAAAATATCGAAGAGGTAACCCTTGCATCTTTCAGATAACGTTGCGTTGAAACAGCCGGCTTCACAGAAGGGGAACAAATACAACCACTACGCTCATGCCCATGTTGCTGTTGATGGACTTTCTTACACAAAATTCAAATCCGGGACTTGTTCAATGTCGTGTGGGTCCGGAAAAGACGAATGGTGGTCAGTAGACCTCGGAAAGCGTCATCGTGTCTACGCTATTAAATTAGTTTCTGCACGTGAGGAAGACGGTACGTTAGAGAGTTCGCTAAAAAAGTATACTTTCCAGACAAATCGAATTTACCATCCTGAGAACATCAGGGGTTCCCAGGGCTCGCTCCCTTCTTCACGGCACACTAGGAAGCGAGCGCTAAGAACCCCTGATGTTCTCAGAATGAAGCTTACCGCGTACGGTGTCAATACTCGGAGTTTGACAACGGAAGCGGTGCGAGTCCGAAATCGGAAACGTTTCTTTCAAAGCACGACTGTATGCGTTAGGTTTTGTATCTCGCGACGGCCGACGTAACCTTTGACCTTTAGGCAACGTCGTATATTCATGCTCGAAAGACTGTTCAATTCTATCTATTTGAAGGATCTAAGTTACCAATTAGGCATGGAGAGTGTTGCTACACATAAAAGAATGAGTTAAAGCATGTTACCTTACCTGATGAAGGGTTAGTCACGCTATAACAGCTTGTTGAACTTATCAAGTGGTGAGAGTATGGCGGCCATTTTTGTTTCGATATACGTAGTATCAGTCCAGCCTCGGTGTTACCACTGGCTATATATAGGTTGGACAGGAGACCAGTCTTATCGAGGTGGGGAGGGAGAAAGAGTCACCCCATGCATACTGTGGCATTTTAAAGGACTTTCCCGGACTGTATAGTGAAAAAAGCTTCCAAGTTGAATCGTACTATTCGTTTCATATAGGTTACCTTGAGAATTTCGAGGTCAGCGTGGCGGAGGTGTTCGACCCGAGGCAACTACACAAAACACTGTTTTCTCCCTGTAAGCGATTACAGGACCCACTCAATTACGGCATGAAAAAGTACATACGATGTGAATCCTTAGCAATCGGGCGCCATGTTGTTGTCTTAAAGCGGAAGCCTAGTTATGTTCCCATCGTCCTTTGCGAGGTGGAGGTCATGGCACTTCCGATCTGGGATAATGCAGGTAACGTTCCTTTATAGACAAATTGTTGGCAGTGAAATTCGTCCCTCAAACATTAAAGGGAGACTCCACTCATTGTAAACTTTTGATTTTTTATCAATCCATGGTGACTATTGCTATGAGTTGTGATGTCACTAGTGTCAATAGGCTGACGACCTTTATTGTAGTGAATGACCTACTACTGTGACTGCCTAGGCCTATTGGATGTTCCTTCATAAATATGCATTGAGCACTCATGACATCAGTGCTGTGCAGTGGTCCCTGGAATGCAATAAAAATGCTTAAAATGATGAATTTGCTGATTTTTAAAAAAATCACATGTTGCAGATATCAATGAATTTGAATGTATTAACGATATTTCAAAAATTCAAAATTTTACACAATGAATGCCGTCTCCCTTTAAGTACTGTATGGACCTTTGCTCTCCTAATATCCGGCCAATATTCCGTCAAGTCGCAAGTAGAAATGCCGAATTTACTCTTTAATATAAAAACACTTTAAAATTATTGTAGAAAATGTCGCATTCCGAAAGTCAGCAAAGCAGTCAGGTAACCTTCAGACTTGGTCAACCGCGGCCAAGGCGGTGGACGGAAACACGTCACCATCCTATTTTCACGGTTCCTGCGCAATCACCGCTGGCACGGCTGCTAAGGAATGGTGGCTTGTGGACATGGGGGATGACTATGACGTGGACAAAATTGGCCTGGTCACGAAAGGTAAGATTGCTCATAGACACAAACATCTGAAATTTGGAATCCGTGGAGTGAAATTTGTAGGAAACATTCTCACATACCAGCCATTCTAATTTCAAGTCCAACCGAAGTATCGATTTATTTCAGGCTACAGCGGTCCTTCCCTCCACTACACCCATACCATGACGAAGTCGACTGGAAAAAAGTACCCGGATGCAGCCACCGCGACCAAGGCAATGAAGGCTACGCCGCCATCTTGGATGGGAACGGTAAGTGTGTTATTCGCTAAGTGAGATGATCTCTTAAATTCCCTATGTCTGAAGGCACGTGTAACGTCGATCAGTGTTCCCCGTATTTCTGTGTTTTTCTTACTGTTTTCCTCCTGACGGATTAAGCGGCAACTAACCCAACAATAACCATTCGTGGCCACGTCTATTGTTGGGGAACACTGAGCTACAGAAACACTCACAGATGTTACACCTGTTTCCACGACACCGTATTCCGCCGCGGTTTGCGGCGAGCAGAGCGGTTTTCATTGGGATAATTAGCACGTCATGTATTGTTCAACCATCGAAGGATTATCAAAAACCCTGTGAAAACCGCAGGGCTCACCCAAACCACGGCGGAAACCGCTGTCGTGGAAACGCGCCTTTATGACATTAGGGAGGTTTAGAAATCAAACGATAAACGTAAACTTTACGACTTCGTTATTTTTCATACTACACATTAGCCAGATTTTATATTGCACTTTCGGTTCAAAAACAACGTTGTCGTCCCATTTACGTTTTTCGTTTTAATTTTTAAACCTCCCTAGTATCTCAAACCAACCCTACTGTGTTGCAGTTGAACCAAGATTCAGAATATGACTGTCAACATTGGTGTCAAGATCTCGACTTCTGTCAAGGTGTCACGTGGGATAAGACAAAGAAGGAATGTGGGGTTCACATGTCGGCTACAAAAGCGGCCACAGCGTCCGCAAATCACGTGTTCTACAAGAAGGCGGGGACACCCGTGGCGTCGCCAGACAAAGGTATGGATTGAGGTAACCAGCGCTGAATGGTCTCGACCACTCTGTGCTGGTTTGTCCCTTAAATTTCCGGCCCCTTTTGATAAATCGGTGTTCACTACATCTGCTGTGTTATTGGGTCATATAAATAACGACTAGTAAACGCTTTTACTTCATATTTGTAGAGCATTGGCTAGTGCATTTGTATTGCAAAATTCAAGTAAAAGCATTTACTCTTTGAGTCCTAGAAAGGTCTCTGGAGAGACTGGAATATTACTTGACCTTTGCCCTCCTAACGTCACGGTAGATCTTTGCACAGTGCATAATCACAAGGCTCACGATAGGTTTTACTACAGAAGAGGTCTGTAAGTAAATGTCCCTGTCGTGGTCCCCCTACCCTCTCCACATGCACATGCACAGCGGACGTTAGGAAGGCGAAGGTCCAGTATATGACGCGCTTGGTGTTGTAAAAAAACAGTGAATAGCACCATCGTCATTGTTGTAATTTCCAGCTTCTTACTTCAACGATGCCATGGTCGGTGTCCTCCGAGGCTACGCGACAGCCACGACCTACAAGGATTACGGATGGTTCCCGTGTTACCAGAGGAAGGCCGTTACCACCCCGGGAGATATTGTAGGTGCTCACTGTCCAAAGCGGGCCTTCGGCCAGTATGTCTTCATTGAGAAGAAAGGGGCGAACACGGCAGACGGACCTTTAGCATTGTGTGAAGTTGAGGTCTTCGGTAGAAAGACCGTCTTTACGAGTAAGTGTTTGGGGTTGACATTCAGAATGCATGTAATGCATGTGCACGGTTGCGCTACGCCGTGCCGCTAAAAGGGGCGGCAATTTTTTTAAAGGTTTTCGTACCCCCCCCCCCCAGACCCTCTGTCATGTTCCCTTTTGGTCATATCACCTTAGAAACTGGCTTAAATTGGCTGTTGACTGGAGTTATAGAGACCTTTTTAACTGTCAAGCTTCTCAAATTCTGCTAAGTAGAAATGTGACGTGCCCGTTTTACAAAGTTTGCAACGTGCCCTTCTAGATATAACACTGATTGTCGCTATGGTAGGTGGATATTTTGACTTTTCACTAATGCCACTGGGAAGGTCAGCTGAGCGCAAGGCACATGGTCCTCTTGTTTCCTTTCAGAGTCACTGACAGCAGGTATGACTGCCACCCAAGTGAGCACTAAGGGAGGGAACGCGGCCAGCCGGGCTGTTGACGGAAAGTTTACGGTAACTATGGCCAGCGGGTCTTGTTCCCAAACCGCTGGGGCAGAGAACAACGAATGGTGGTCAGTTGACCTCGTCCAGGAGTATAACGTCACGAACGTGTTGCTGGTTGCAAGGGGAGACTGCTGTGGTTAGTAATTTCTTAAACCTTTCTTGATGCATCCTGTTTTGTGCACAAAAAATAGGGAGGTTTAGAAATCAAACGAGAAACGTAAACTTTACGACAACGTTATTTTTCATACTACACATAAATCAGATTTTATATTGCATTTTCGGTACAAAAATAACGTTGTCGTTAACGTTTACGTTTATCGGTTGATTTCTAAACCTCCCTAATCTCTTTTTTTCTTTTATAGCTGCCGATATGACCGATTTCACCATTCTTACCTCGGCCACCTTCAGCGATGCCGAGATAACAACAGTGTATTCTCGAGCAGCGAACGCGACCTCGGGTCCAGCCATCCCTCCCGGCTCATCTACCGGGTTCAAGTATTCCCTTTGCCAGGCGAACTTACAACTCTCCCTCAAAACTGGCCAGTCCATCATGATCGACTGTAAGCCAAATGCAGTTGGGCGTTACCTTACCATTGTAAAGCACAAGTCGAAGGGGTCACCGATGGACTTGTGCGAAGTCGAAGCTTATGGGAACGCGATAGTGCCGTAATTTGAAAATGAGGGGGAAGCGAAGTAGTTTTTTGTTTGTTTTGGAAAAGATAGACTCTCTGAGGTTACTGGATATTATGCTGACACCTATGACTTGCGTCATTTTGTTATAAAGTCAGGACACGTAGGAAAGTATGGTCAGGATCGAAGACTGTTCGGTTTTACCGTCCCTCTATTCTTCCTTGTATTAAAATTAGCCAGACATACATGTACTTATGAGAAAAATGCCATGTGTCGTTTTCTTGGAACCCCTGCATTTTATGGCAGGTCTTCCTCTCGCAACTTGGTCTATATTGAAATAAACGTAGGCTAAAGTTTAGAATACTCCGTACTCCATGACGTGCTCCATGGCGCACAATGGAAATCCTGTTGTTGGAAGCGGCTTATTCCGCCCTTCAAACGACAGAGATATTCATAACTACGATAGAGGCCAGGGGCCATATGCATAAAACTACTTAAGTATGAAAATCCCAAGGGATTCCCTCAAACCACCACTAAAGTGTAAATCTTAACTTAAGGGAGATGCAGAAAGCTACTTTGGTATAGTGAAAGCCTCAAAATCACCCTTAACTTTAAGTGTGGTCACAGTTCCCTTAACTGACTCCTTAACTTCACAGTTGTGGCAGGAACAGGTTGGAATATGCTATCCATGCTGTTTTTTAATGCATGCTAGCCAAATAGGCCGGGGAAATTATGTGCTAGGCTAGGGTGGGATAACATTGATCAGTGCCAAGGATTTTGATTTGACAGACCATGTATCCTCTTTCTGTCCTACCAATTTGGTTACCTCTTTTTTGTTTACCACCGTTAATAGCCACTTTACACAGTTCCTAACATACTAAAATGTGCATTACAGCATTGCCTGCAGTCATGTTCATGTACATGCAGCCTACAGTTGAGAAACCTTCCTTAAGTATAACACTCAAGAAATCTGGAAAACCCCTTGAATACTGAAATTTCATTGGCTGACACCATAATTCCTGGAAATACTTTAGTTAAGGGTTGCCCTTAGCTGAGTATGCCCTTAGTTTGTTTTATGCATACACCTTAAGTATGGCACTTGGTAAAGTGAAATCCTTAGACTTTAAGGGTAAGTTTTACACTTAACTTAAGGAAGTTTTATGCATATGGCCCCAGGGACCTTATTCACGAAGCTTCCGTAACTTACGGCAGTGCGCAAACTATTGTCCTTTTGCGGACAACCTATTGTTCACTATCGACTTGACAAAGGATTTGCGTACCCTTAAAGTTACGGGAGCTTTGTGAATAAGGTCCACAACCAGGTCCTACACAATGGAGGCCCTTTGTGTGGGAAATTGATCAGGACAGGGATGTCAGTTTCATTTCAATAGGTTTAAACACTAGGGACACCTGTTGAGGGAGTGGTTTATTATGGTCCTCAACACTGATCTTGCGGGTTCCACCCATGATTGAACGTCCTTCCACACTTGCTATTCAAAGTAACATTATGAAAGAGGGCTTGTAAAGCGGCATATCCATGTGCAATATTATTGCACAATATGAGGATCAAAATGGGCAATATTATTGCCAATCTTTCTCCCATCCATTATGCCAGAAGCACATGACACCCATTTTGGGCCCCATATTGTGCAATAATATTGTGCCATGGAAAAACCGCTTAATTGGTTTCTTGACACTGTTATGTCACCAACTCTGGGCGTTCACAATCATTTTGTACAGTCGGAATAGATTCAAGGCATTTTTCTGCTGGTATAGTGCAAGTCCTCCGGTGAGATCAGGAAATGAGGTTTGGATCGGGTGGAATATTCTCCTAAATCATTGAAGAACAGAATAACATTTTCGGAAAAGAGGAGGCAGACGACATGGTCAATGGTATGTAGTTTATGTTTGTGTTAACTTTAGTTTGTGGCATTGGCTGCAAATCCATAAAATGGCACGATCTGTGATGTTGATGTGGAATCTTCTCGCCAGCAATGTTCGCCCAATGCCGAACTATAACAAAACCGAGTAGATCGCTTAGGTATGTCTGGCAGTCTAGGAAAACCCGTCAGATGTCGCATTTGAGGAAAGTGTTATTGGCTTTGTTGGTGAACCCCGCACATTTCAATGCCTGAAATGTACTTCGTAACAGATAAACAATAGCAGATCAATGCACAGGCAATCTGACAGCCCTTGTTGATCATTCAGCGACATCCGACGGGTTTTCCTAGACCGCCTCGCATATCGCCTGGTGTGCGGCTGGCTTTAGAAGTCAAGACTATGGGCCGTATTTTAAAACGTTCCTTAACATGAAGGTCCACCTTAAATCTATTGTTCTCAATGGTTTTACAATAGACTTAAGGTCGACCTAACGTTAAGGAACGTTCTAAAATACGACCTAAAAAGAGTTTCCAACTACAACAAGCAAAAAATCTGGTGTATTCCTTGTTTCATGATTTATTCACGAGTATAATTAGTTCCAGAAAGAAATTTCACGGATTAAATATACAAAAATCTACCAATGAATTACCGTCTACCATTATCTGCGGGATTTATTGAAAGCTTCATGCACTTCAAGGAGCACGGTATGCGATCTCTTACCGGTATTTTGACTGCCGACGTAGAGGGAGCCACCTAGCGGCAGCAATACCAACTACAACAAAACCATTACAAAATGTACGTAGTACATCGGGTCCGTTCGCCGACAGCGTACTTAGTCTCTGGGGTTGGAGAGTGGCGCGCACGGCGATGGTGGCGCCGGCTGTCGGAAAAAGTGGCAACACCGGGCTCCTTTAAGAATTGGTGAAGTTTGAACGTCATTTAAATAATTCAAGTGTGGAGAAAATGCCCATAAATTCTAGCAGGTAATCAGCATGCCTTGTGTCTTGGAACTTTAGGGTCCAAATTGCATTGTTCACTCGATTTATGTGCGTGTCCAACTGTATAAATTGACCAAGAACCTGAGTCGTATAGTCATTGAATTTGTGATATTTTTTCACGACACACCTTTCGGATTATTCTTTGTGAGCGAGTTTCCAATAGACATCCTGCGAAAGTCGGCCATGACAGCTCAGAAGGGGTAAACACACCTTGGGCCTAGTGCATTGTGCCGACGGTAAGCACAGAGCCAACTGTACAAATGCATTAGGCTCCCTAGGGCGAGGTTAATGTTTACCCCTTCTGGGCTGTAATGGCCGACTTTCGCAGGATATCTATATCACATTCAGTACTACATATACTTCAGTACTGATGAGTCAGTATAATTTTCCCCGCTAGATGTCTCTTTGTGTACTATTTTCCAGTAAAGCTTCGTTACATATTAAATGAAATTAAAATATTTTCCATTAACTATTCAAGCGCATAATATGTTAACCTTTTTTTCGGGTAGTCTTGGAAGTAACCTTTTTCGGGAAGGACATTGAATCACTGCTCATTGATGTAAGAGAACGGTTTAGAAATTGATGTCGTACGTTTCCGTCTAACAATTCTACCTAGACCTAAGGGTGCAGGTATTGGTAACTCTTGCCAAAGACTGGTCATTCTGCCAGCTGGTATTAGTGGGCCTACACTGCTCTAGTTGATACTGGACCTTCGCCTGATCTTCATACAGTGCAAATCACAAGGCCCGCTAGACTGGTACCCGGTCCTAACGATTTTACATCGGACTTTTGCATATGTTAGGACCGGTCCTAACATATTCGTGAATCTGATTGGCCGGTGCTGGCGATTATGTTGATACCGTTTCAATTTTTAACCCCTTCGTGACTGGTGGATTTCCTGGGTCAAATGTAGGTCACCTTCTATCTGCATTCCGGTACGTGTCAGCTGTATTGAGAATTGAATAAATTTACATAATTTGCATAAAATTCCCAAGTGACGTCAGTGGCAGAATTCCTCCAAAAATGGCGGCCAATACTGGTCCTACCAAACAAGCCACGACTGCAGCGCGCAGGTTGGTAGGATCAGGTACTAGTCTAGTATTTCATCCACTGCATACAAAACGACCAGTCCAAAACTTCAGATCGTCATAAGATTGGAATTTTTAACATATCGGATTGACACAGTTCATTTATTGAGCCAAGCACTAAATTTTCCCTTCAGGTTCGCTTCCCGACAACTGCTGCCATCTTTCGTCGTTTACTTGCACTTCTCACAGATGGGCATGTTGTTTTTCACGTAGAAGGATGATCCCACGTCGCCGCCGCATTTCTGAAAATATACACGTTTTCTTTTATATGGCTTGCAAAGAAGAAAAGTTCCTCAAGTCATTCGTTCACGAGAGCTACCCTAGCCGTCGATTCGTGATTTTGATCAAACACGAGTTGAGAAAGTTTGTGAGCAAGAGTTAGATAATGAAAAAAGTTTTATGGTCGCAGTCGATCATCAATCAGATTATTTCACATGGAAGCATGTCACTATCACGAGACGTTTTTAGGAATAGTCAGCGGCGCTTAATATCGCCAAAAGATGGCAGCAAAGTTCTAGCAGACCAATACAATATAAAATTCTCCTGATTGGTGCTCAATCAACCGTGAATGGGTCCGCTAGGTATTGAATTGGACCGTAGGGACTCCTATTGGTCATCGGACGAAAACACGAATCGGCGGCCAGGGTAGGCTATATATCCTCTCATCAACGTGTGACTGTGACTTGCATATCGCAGTGTCACGCGTTGTCAGAGATCAGCTGACCTCTGGTCTTTGAGAGAGATCACTTGATGTCTCATTCACGTGGCAGGGACAATATCCGAAATAGGCTGATCGCTGGCAAAGATCGACCGATCACTTTCTCTCGTATAGAATATCTATGTGGTCGTATACGCCTGCTGCACGCCAAATATCAGACTGGGTTGATATGAAAGTGGGCAGCACCAGAGACGCCAACTCGGGTATCGCTTGCATTCGAAGATGGGGTTGGCGTCTGATTTTCTTGAAGATTTCATCCTCGGTGTACTTACATCGCATTTGAAACAACCGGTGTGCCAGTTCCTATCCATAGCTTGGAGAACCTTGTCCCCAGCCGCAATCACGCCGTTGCATTTCGAACACACGGCACCTCGCAAGTTCTCGTAGTCTGTAAAGATAACACGAGAGTTGACTGAAATGATTTTCGGCGCGAAGATATCGGTAGCAGAACTTTCATGATCATGAGGATGTGAAGTCGTCCACACACTGCCGCATTCGGCAGCAAATCCTGTGTTATTTTCTGCCGCTCTGAGACGAACCGCGCTAAAAAGGCAATAGTACATGTATGTAAAGTATATTGAAAACAACACAGAGCTTGGTATACAGTTACTATTTCACCTTTCTTGCAAAATGGTTTTCCGTCCTTCTCGTAAAACTGCTGTCCCTGCAGGGAGTCCTTGCATTCCGTGCATACAAAACACTCCTTGTGGAATTTCTTGCCCATCGCAGTCAGGACGCTCTGAAACACGAGATACGACAAGAATTACGGCTCATTTCCACCAGTTTATGGCGTCGGCGTCGGCGTTCGAATCTCATCTGTGTCGAGTCCATTGACTGTTTCAACCGCACTTTCGCGTCAGCGTCGAACTGATTCGAACGCCGACGCCGACACCATATGCTGATGGAATCGCACTCTTTGGAGAAGAGCAATCTCGTACCCAGAGATTCGTCACGCTCGGGCCGAGGTTGTAGGTCGCTCCACTAATCTCTGGAGACGGCTAGCCATTTCACGCCTTAGGTGTGATTTTTGGTATCGTGCAATTTTAGACAGAATTTTAACCTCAAATGCACTGAAATGACTTGAGATGACTTGAGTATAAAATGTTACACACAAAAATGTCCTTAGAAAGTTTTTTTCGAGGGATCTGTGGTATTTATTGAGGAAAATCCACAGCAGTGCTTGGCGCACTGTATAAACTTGGAGTGAAGCGGGATGCGCTGTGTGTAACGCATTTGCCTTGCATTTTGGTTCCCGAAGCCACCGCTAGGGCTTAGCCGTCTCCAGAGATTAGTGTAGCGACCATCAACCTCGGCCGAGCGTAACTAATCTCTGGGTACGAGATTGGGAGAAGAGGGCAATCTTCTCCAATGGAACGCTAAAAAGTGTCCGTTGAAGTTGAGTCGGTGCGGGGTGCAGGTGCAAAATTGGGGTGTGTCTCTGACGAAACTCCTCTGCCGACCGCACAGGAAGTCCGATAGTGCTTTCGGTGCCTATCGGCGGTTTAGTTTATTAAATGGGAAAATACGTTATAACATAAAGACATCAAACCCCTAAAGCAACCACTTGGTTTTATGTCTTTATGGTTATAACTACATGTAACTGCCGATAGGCGCCGGTAGCATTATCGGACTTTCTGTGCGGTCGGCCCTGGACAGGAGCCACTGAATGCACCGCGGCAAAACGTCAAGTGAAGATTTAGCTTGAGAGACCTCCCTAGTTGGTCCCCAATGCAACATAGGCCTACACATCAATGCGTAGCTGAGCTGAGTGTTATACAGAGACTTACCCCTTTCAATCCTTTCCCGCATGCTGCACAATCCCCCTTACTTGGATCATTTGCATCAGTGATCCCGGCGCATTTCTTGCAATAGGGTTTTTTATTCTCCCCCTCGCCCTTAGGGTAGAAGGTTCCTTCAATCTTCTTTTCACATCCCTTGCAGACAAAATGGTTCTCACACCATAGCCTGTCCATCGCTGTGATGTATTTCCCACTGTTATAGTAGAAAAAACAATACATGTATTTGTCATTGCTGTTAAGCATCAAAAAGTATTTTCACTTTAACAAGAGATTTTTATTCTCCACCGGAAGAAACCAGAGTGCTTGCTTGAAAAAGTCTTGCGTTGTCAAGGAGAGGACAGGTGTAATAGAAGCTAATGTCCCCGGATTTGTGATGTCCCCCAACAATACATTTTCGGATTAAGCGGCACCATTGAATAGGACTCTAGGGAGACCAAGACCCTTAATCCTGCGACAAACAATGTATGGGGACATTAGAAAGACGGGGGCATTAGATTCTATCACACCTGGACAGAGTCTGTTGATGAATTATGTGCATATTTTGTACAACGTTGGAGTGTAAAGAGGGACAATATCAGTATTAATATTGATATTGATATTGATATTAAATATTAATAGTACAATGTAATATAGATAAATATCAATATTAATATTATTAATTAATATTAATATTTTAATATTTGATAAATTAATATTAATAATAATATTAATATTCGGTAAATTAATAATTATAATAATTATTTAATTAATTATAAAAATAATAATAGGCCTATTAAAAATCAATTATTAATAAAAAAATAATTAACGAATAATCTAATTATTGTTAATATTAATATTAATATCAGTATTAATATTAACATAATAATAAATAATATTAATTGTATAATATTAATTTTATTTTTTTATTCAATTAATAATAATATTACCCCCCGTAATATCAAAATTAAGCTGTATCGAGATATCAAAAATAGATACTTACGTGATGGGCTTCTCGCAATGCCCGCATATCTTTGGACCTCTGAAAATATACATGTAGATTGAGCGAAATTAGTTCCAAAATAAATAATGATTATACAAAGACCTTTGACCGAATTTGTACAATTTGCGTGTGCACCAACCATTCCAACTGCGTCTATGTGTGTACCTGCAGTACGAAAATGAAGAAGAATTAGTTAGGTTTTGCAAATCTGACGAAACTCGAAGTACGAAATACGAAATTGGACTTCATTTCCGTAACGTAATGTATTTCAGGAGATGGTTGGTACCGCAAATATCGCCTGCTGCAAGAGCGTTTTTTGGCGTATTACGTTAGCCCGATAGAGTTACGGTGTATATTAAACTTTGAAATTTATCTTTCGTTTCCACTTCGAAGCTGCGAAGTGGAAATTTAAAAAATCAAGATGCACCATGACTCTCTCAGTCTTACGTGATATGCTAGAAGACGCACTGGCAGCAGGAATATTTTGGTACCAAACATCTCCTGAAATTCATATTAAGATCATGGAAATGAACTAGAATTTCGTATTTCGTACTTCGTGTTTCGTTAGGTTTGCGAGACCTCTCTATCATCCCAATGGGTGAGGTCAGCTGTGCATCTCATAGTATATGTACTAACAGGTGAATGCATTCCTTCACTGAGAGGCGAAAACCTTGAGTTATGAATGCATTTCCACACCACGAGAAAGTGCAGGAGGGTGCATGGGAGACAAGATAATTACTCATGGTGATGTACGAGGAGCATGAAGTTGTTGATCTGAGAATGTTAACGGCCAGGGGAAAGCCGATGCCTGGTGTCAGCATTGGGGAGGTAGCGTCGATGTATGGCCTATGGTGCGCGCTGCTTTGAAAGAGTTTTGAAAAAAGGTCCATTAGAAGCGTAACTTTTCTTAATTAAGCTACAAATTGCATAATAGCTTTTAAGGGAGTAAGTGGAAAATAAGAAGTGGGAATTTTACGCGAATTTTTCGATTTCTCAAATTGGGAGAGTGAAAGAAATGTCTTAAAATGACATGACATTTTGTCTGATTTTTCGGGCGATATTTCTCAAAATGGTAAAAAAAATTTCTCCCAATTTGAGAAATTGAAAAATTCGCGCAAAATTCCAAAATTTCCCACTTCTTATTTTCCACTTTTATTTCTTACTCCCTTTTTTGTTTAGCGCTTTTTACACGAAGTCGGTTCAAGGCCAGTTCACTTTCTTTCTGTACCATGAAAATGGAAGTAGGCCTATAGTACGGGTCTCATAGCTTTTTCACGGTACAAAAAGCAAGTTCACTGGCCTCAATCAGATTCGAACCGACTTTGTGTCAATCGGTTTTCTTCTGTTTCGAATGAGGTAACCTGGTTATGCAATAGGCACAGGTTTCTCTGAATATTACGTATGTGTTCTTATCTACACCAAGGGTGCTTGAGCTTTGAACTTTTTCTTTTGTTCCCCTGGACTTGCAGAATTAATCGAGATTATCCTGTGTCTCAAGGTCAGTGATTACCAAATGTCCACACAACCATTCCTTATACATGTATTTGTGTGGCTTGAAACCGAATAAGTTGGTGGTTATAGGATGGCTGAACGTCGTTGGTGAATATGGCCTTAGATTGTATCTCTCTTGACTTTTGACTTGCCTCTCTCTTGACTTGGCTGGCTCAGTGCTCACGACAATCCTCGAGAGAGTACTACCCATACCAATGCCGCTCAACCCCACATGCCGACGTTTCTAAAAGGGGGTTTACACGATTCAACATTTTGTTGAAAGTTGAAAGGTGTTGAACGTTGTTGAAAGTTGTCGAAACGTCTAAACACCCTTTCAACACCTTCCACAGGGTCATTCAACAGCTTTCAACAAGTTGCCTATAATAGCTTCATGTTCCTATTTCTGGCATCTTGTTGAAAGCTGTTGGAAGACCCTGTTCAAAGGTGTTGAAAGGGGGTTTAGACGCTTCAACAGCTTTCAACAACGTTCAACACCTTTCAACAATGTTGAATCGTGTAAACTTCCCTTAACGGTCAATATAAACAAAAATGCCAAACTCAATTGTGATCGATTGAAACATATTCCCTGATTGATGAACGACTATTTCATCCATACCTTTGCAGATGATTGGTATGAAAATATACCCTTTATACATGTACATGTCGTGTACATGTATATGTACATGTACATGTGAAGATCTAACGATGTAAGGACCTGTTGGTGCTGAATGTATTATGACTGGCAATTAGGGATCTATTGATGAATCCATTAGACTGGCTTAATCTAAACTTAAAAATCAGCATGGTATGTCTAAATGGCCATTATGGTAAAGATAACCGTGCTAATTTTGAGTCTAGCGTGAGTGGCGCTCAGTGGAGGTAAATGTGGTCATGAATAACTTTCTGTGTGGTCGGCCCTGATCGCCACTGATCTTCTCCCCAGCCAGGCAGACGAGGCGATCGGTTTTGTGTGCGCGGCGGTTGGCGGTGCTTGGCGACAAGCGATTCGTCTCTCCACAAACATGACAAAATCAAACCATTGGGCGATCGTGGCCGGTGAGAAGATTCCACGCATCGCTCCCCTGCGCACACCTGGCGTCAACACCCTGTTTTGCTCGGTGACGATCTGGGCCAACCGCACAGAAATTCCGATAGTGCTACCGGCGCCTATCGGCAGTTAGTTATAACGTATTTTCCCATTATGCCCGTGTCACACTGTCCCGAAATTCGACACCCGATGACCACACAAATATGGAATTTTGAATTTTGCGTGAAGATGGCCCCGAAGTCATCTTCCAGAATATTGCAAAGTTTCGATCCCAACCGGGGTCTTCTTCAGGCTGGCACTTATCAGTAGGATTTCCAAACGTTTCCATTAATTCGTATGGCCATCGGGTGTCAACTTCGGGACAGTGTGACACGGACATTAACTAAACCACCGATAGGCACCGAAAGCCCTATCGGACTTTCTGTGCGGTCGGCACTGATCGCTTGTGATATCGCCTGGTGTGCTGCCAGTTTAACGATAACTTAATCCCGAAAATAGGGAGTTTAAGAAATCAAACGATGAAGTTAACTTTACGACAACGTAATTTTTCATACTGCGAATTCACCAGATTATACATGGCATTTTCGGTACAAAAAATAACGTTCTCCTGAAGTTAACGTTAATAGGGAGGTTTCGAAATCAACGATAAACGTAAACTTTACGACAACGTTATTTTTCGTACTACACATTAACCAGATTTTATGTTGCATTTTCGGTACAAAAATAACGTTGTCGTTGACGTTGACGTTTATCGTTTTGATTTCTTAAACTCCCTAATGACAGCCCCACCCACGTCCTAGGCCAAAAACAGATCCCAAACCATAGAGTCATTTGGGTTACGGTCTTGTCGCTTGACAGTTCGGTCAAGAGGTGCATGATTTGTTCGGAGCGGCGTATTTGGACAATATCCCCTTGGCCTATAAATCATACTGAATAAATAAGACATCTAGGCCTTTACCCGTCTTGGAAAAAATGTCAAGTGTCCGAGATATTGGTAGTCTCCTTGATCTGAACTGTTGTAGGACAAGGAATGACTTTCAAGTCAAAAACAAGTGGCTTTTCAGGACCCTTATTATAGGTTCTTACGTTAGAAAAATTTCCAGTAGACGGTACGAAATAAATTGCACCGAAAGTGGCACTATCTGGTCCAAATTTCCAAGGTGGAAAGTTGCAATAACCAACAATTCATACTCTATCTTCTCAGTTATAAGGAACACCAGTGGGGAGTGCCTAATCGTGGGAACCAATCAGAACACCTGTTACTCACTAAGGAGTAGAATGATTGGCTGATGGAAAAGGTGATTCTTAAAGGGACTAGGAAAATTTTTTCAAGCTTCGGTTATTACAAAATGCTAGTCTTTCATGATAAATTCCCACCGTCAATTCACTTTTTCAATTAAGTGTTAATTACTGGCACGCAGACAAATCAGTCATCACCACACCATGGAGAATTCACCACGTCACTGGGAACCTCTCGCTGTATGTTTTGTATGGAGCGAGCCTGTACTCTATTATGTTGATTAGGTTCCCAGTGACGTGGTGAATGCTCCATGGGGTGGTGATAACTGATTTGTCTGGGTGCCAGTAATTAACAGTTAATTGAAAAAGTGAATTGACGGTGGGAATTTATCATGAAAGACTAGCATTTTGTAATAACCGAAGCTTGAAAAAATTTTCCTAGTCCCTTTAAGGTCAGCCTTGCATCTTAACACAAAGGTTACGCGTCCACGATTCGGCACTCGACAGGCCTCGGGAGTACGTATTGTACTTTAAATATTCGTACATGTCGTAGATCAGCGAATCGCCTTTCACCATGTTCATTGATCGTGATTAGTTCAAGTGCGATCATTAGAGAGGTTTAGAAATCAAACGATAAACGTAAACGTTAACGACAACGTTATTTTTGTACCGAAAACGGAATATAAAATATGGTGAATGTGTAGTATGAAAAATAGCATTGTCGTAAAGTTTACGTTTATCGTTTGATTTCTAAACCTCCCTATTGCTTACACACCACCGTACGTGAGTATGGTTACCACAGTCACATGGTGAAAAAGGCGGTTCGCTGATAAGCGAATATTTAATGAACTGTTGTTCTAACTGAGTAGATACAGTATATAACACTGACTCTTTTTGTGATGCATTGATTGGTACTCAGAACCGCATGAATAGACAGACCCAGACAAAGATATTATGAGCATTTGAGTACTGCTAAGTGGGTAGGCGTACGTTTTTATTTTCTAACAATCCACCTAAGATCTAGTGTACGTAGACGGATACTTTTGTAAGGTACTCGGTACGTATCGTACGATATATCATCCGCCTATAACGAGAGCATCGCTAAACTGAGCACCGGTGTAACGTTTTTGAGCGTTTCCCATCTGCCAGTGTTCCCCTGCTATTGTCTGACGGAATAAGCCGCGACTCGACAATGGAGGACACACAGAGAAACGTGTCGATCTATCTGCCAGTGTTTCCAGAACAATAGAGGGAACACTGACACACGGAAACACTGGAAAACTTTACACCTGTCGTAGGCCATACCACCTGTTCCGCAGGAGAACGCCTACGCTGTAGATTGCAAATCTCGGGTAAAGGCCCGTTTCCACTTGAGCGTTTACGCCGCGTTTTGACGCTTCTCCCATTGTTTGGAAGCAGAGCGGCGGAAAATAACAAAAGATTTGACGCATCACGCGGCGTAAAACGCTCTAGTGGAAACGGGCCTTAACTTCGTAAGAAACCTGGCGTAGTTCACTTCTTGTACTACTGGCTTCTCTTCTATCTAGCCGCATTGTTAAAGGGAGACTCCATTCGTTGTGTAAAATTTTGAATTTTTGAAATATCGTTAATACATGTACATTCAAATTTTATTGATATCTGCAACATGAAATTTTTTAAACATCAGCAAACTCACCATTTAAGTATTTTAATTACAAATATCCCAAGGGACCATTTTATTGCACAGCACATGTGATGTCATATGTACTCAATGCATATTTATGAAGGTACAACCAACAGGCCTAGGCAGTCACAGTATTAGCTCATTCACTACAAAGGTCGTCAGCCTATTGACACTAGTGACATCACAACTCATGGCATTAGCCTCTATGGATTGATAAAAGTTCAAAAGTTTACAATGAGTGAGACGGAAAGGTGCAGTTCGTTCGATAAACTCAAAGAGATTCACTCAAACCGCAAGTTCAGTATAGGCTATAATACTTGCCAACGGCTCAAACAAGATGATGCTACTTTAATCTATCTCTAGGTATTCTGCACTGTAGGCCGACAGGGAAGTACACCTGGTCCATCGTCCGTATCGTAAAAGGTGTAAATGTAGTCTAATCCTATGGAACAGGGTACCCAGTATCTACGAGGTAGATACTGGGTAGCTCGTAGTGTAACGGCTGCCTGTACGGGTCAGGGGTTAGGAATAGGAGTAGGCTATAAGAGTCAGCGGTAGGAGGCCAGGGGTGGCCGCATAGAAACTCCGCTACCGCTAGCGGAGCCCATCTGCCGATAGTGCTGTACATTTTTCCATGCATTTTAACGCCGATAGGCTGTCGAAGCACTAGCGGAGTTTCTATGAGGCTACCCCAGGTATCAAGGGTTGTGGGAAAGTCCAGGACCCATATTCATAAAACTACTTAAGTCAAAGTGTGACACTTATCCTTTGTTCAACACAAACGATAAGTACATTGCACCACACTTTGACTGAAGTATGTTTATGAATATGGACGCTGGGGTTCACCCCGCCAGATTCACCCCTTCAGCGTCAGTATCATCCCCGGGTATCATCCAACCGACTCCGATAGGCTGTTCTGCGCGTCTGCGACGATTAGGTCCGAAACTGGGAAGGAATTTTAGGGACATGATTTTTGACGTGGACTGGATCTTAGTACATGTACGTCTTCTGATTGGGAGTGATATCCAGCGTGGGCGTTTCCCACTCGTACGGGGTTCCACCCAGAGGGGCTAACCCCATAGCAAACAGGTACTGCACCAGTCATCTATTGTCGGCAGCGCTATTTGTACAATGTGTGAGATGTGAGCCACACTCAGACGATAGGTCTGTGATATATAACTAAAGGTGTAACCTGAACCCTCTTACCTGTGGTATGCTGTAGTAAATAGAGTTATGATGATTGACTAGTTCAACAAGTGGACTGGTAAATGAGAACCTATTATTGGTAAATTAAATACTGGCCATTCGATTAAATGCCTGAGATCACTTGAGCGATGCACGCTGCGCTTTCATGCCGCAAAAACCACGTGATAGGCCTGTAGCCAGATGTTGACCGTATAAAGCTAGCCTCACACGAGGGCGGTTCTGACGGCGGTTCAAGACCGTGGTGAACCTCAGTGACACCGCCTGGACACCGTGGGGGTGTTCGCGACTGACCGCCATTGACCGCCCCTCGTCTTTGAAACTGCAGGATTTTCAACATGTTTGAAATTTTCACGGCGGTTCTCCAAACTGAGAATCACCGTGTTGCTACCGAGTTCCTACCTTGTTCTCACCTTGCACAACCCTTCAGAACCGCTGAAAAAAACGGCGGTCGATTTGGGAAGGTGGAAGTAGGTGGCAACACGGTGGCAACACGGTAGCTATGAGGTCACAACACGGTTCAGAATGAAGTCGATTACGCCGCGGTCTTTGTGCGTTCCAACACGGTTCACGACGGTTGTGTGGCGGTGTTCACACGGTTATTATACGGTGTTAACTCGGTTGACAAATGCACGGCGGTAGGCACGCGGAATGGCGCGGTAATCACAAGGTTTCATCTCGGTTCTGAGACGGTCCACCACATAAAGCCACCGTCAATCGCCGCGGTCAGTTGTGTGACAGCGGTGAAGGTGAGAACACGGTGTGGAGAAGCGGTGGTGATGCGGTTGTCAGCAAGGTAGACATCCGGTACAACTGCGGTCAAACGCGGTGTTAGAACGGTGATGTGCGGTGTTAACACGGTCATGTACGGTCCATATGCGGTTTATGAGGATATAGCGAGGTGGCTACAAGGTGCTGGGCGGCCATAACACGGTAGTCATTTTTCAGCGGTTCTGAAAGGTTGTGAAAGGTGACAACAAGGTAGCAACACGGTGATCCCCGGTTTTGAGAACCGCCGTGAAATTTCAAACATTTTGAAAATCCGGCGGTTCCAAAAACGAGGTGGCGGTCAACGACGGTCAACGACGGTTAATGGCGAACACCTCCACGGTGTCTAGGCGGTGTTATTGAGGTTCAATCACGGTCTTGAACCGTCCTGAACCGCCGTCAGAACCGTCCCCGTGTGAGGCCTACTTTAACGAAGGGACGGCATGGTAGAGTCAGAAAGTGGCGATGCTACCGTTGATAACCTTGTTACCACCGTGTTGTTGCCGCCCAACACCTTGTGGCCGCCGCACAATATATCCTCTGGACCGCATATAACCGTGTTATCACCGTACACCACCGTTGTAACACCTCGTATGACCGCAAGGCCACCTTGAACACCTCGTGGCCACCTTCATTAACCTCCTTTGAACGTGGACAACCGCGTCACCACCTTATTCACACCGTGTTTTCACCTACCTCGTCTCAGATTTGGTGCCAAACCGCCGTCATTTTCGGCGGTTCACCACGGTGTGAGAACCGTGTTGAACCACCATCAGAACCGTCCCCGTGTGAGGCTCGCTTTAAAGCCGCCGTACACGATAGGCCTACATTTTTTTCCTACGAAATATTTCGTACGATTTCTCATCCAATTTTATTGGAAGGAAATATTTCGCATCCCGCCGTAGATGATCCCATTTATTTCCTAGGAAATAAATATTACGTTGCAGCGTAAATGTTAATCGAGAGGTTAAGAAACCACTCCGTTAACGATAACGCTAACGCTAACGCTTCTGACGTACATTTGCAATGTAAAAAATAACGTTAGCGTTAGTGTTACAGTTAACGGAGCGATTTCTTAACCTCTCGATTGTGTGTGACGAAAAATATGACTCCGTCACGGGGTCACATTTTTTTGTAGGATTGACCTATTACATGCGGACAAAGGGGCACAAAGCGTCAGTTGTACAATAATCTGCTACCATGGTGAACACGATAGGTATTATTTCCTATAACATTTTATTGTACAAGAAAAATAGGACAGAACCTATATTTGTGGATTTTTTCCTATACGACAAAAATCATACACGGTCATACACGGTATTAAAATACATTTAAATTCCTACAAAATATTTCGTAGGAAAAAATGTATCGTGTACGGCAGCCTTAAGAGGTACATGTATGCCATTAGGCTATTGGGCTATTTTTCAACGCGCGCGGATGAAGCCTTTGTTATTTCATGCTGCACTGCATCCAGACCTTTTTCCGCATGCATAGCGTCTGCGAAATCGCGTTATCACGTTATTCAACCAATGCACACAATGCGCGTATCTACATGTACCATGTTATGCCTGGCTTTCATTTGAATGTATGGAATGCTAGACTTGCTTGTCAAAAAACATATTCGACATTACGTGCAAACCAACCTAAGTGCTTACAATGCCTTCAATTTGACAAGGATCTCTCCCATGACTCGGGAAGATGAATATCGTTACGTACCTATGCACAGGTAGCCTACATAGGCCTACCCAAAAAATACTAGTTTTTAGACTCCGTTGTTTGCATTCAATGTGACACCCAGAAATAAACTCATTATCGTAAAAGTTAAAAATTAAGATCGATCCAACGTATCATATAATATTGGTTAATACACAGATGCATAACTATGATACCCGCTTTATGCAGATATGCATATATCAGCTGCCATGCAGCTGACACGATCACTTTCATAAAGACGGCCGTACACGATACATTTTTTCCGACGAAATATTTTGTAGGAATCTATTTTACCGAGTATGACGGGAAACATCGTCCCATTTTTGTCGTATAGGAAAAATCCACAAATAGGTTCTGTCCTTTTTTTCTTGTACAATAAAATGGTATAGGAAATAATTCCTATCGTGTACGTCATGGTAGCAGGTTAATAGTGAGGTGTCGCAAATCTGACGAAACACGAAGTACGAAATACGAAATTCAACTTCATTTCCAGGACCTAATGTATTTCTGGAGATGGTTGGTACGTCAAATGTCTCTGCCGCCAGTGCGTCTTTTAGCATATCATGTCAGACTAACGGAGTTATGGTGCATCTTGAATTTTTAAATTTCCACTTTGTAGATACGAAGTGGAAACGAAAGGTAAATTTCAAAGTTTTAAAGACACCGTAACTCCATCGGTCTAACGTCGTACACTAAAAGACGCTCTTGCAGCAGGCGATATTTGTGGTACCAACCATCTCCTGAAATACATTTACGTCATGGAAATGAAGTCCGATTTCGTATGTCGTACTTTCGTTTCGTCAGATTTGCGAAACCTCACTATTGTACAACATACTGACGCTTTGTGCCCCTTTGTCCGCATGTAATAGGACTTTCTCGAACTAGATTTGCGGCAGTCAACTCAAATACCGGTGTGGAAGAGGAGAAAGTCCAAGAGATGCAAGTCTGGGACATAGTAGTCTGCTATTGAATGGCACTGTTCGATTGATCATGGTCTCTATTGCCACATATCCTAATTCCCTTGTTGAAAAATAAAACCGGGCTTAGATTGCAGGGGGACTATGATCCCTGCCACACCGGTACCTAGAAATTTTTTTCCATAGGTCTGCAAATTTGTACACTCGGCCCCAGTGTGTATCCGACGTCCCGGTCTCCTACACACTGGCACTTTTGGGGCTCAAAAGCCGTGAACACCACTAGATGGCACTCCACTGGGCTCAGCCATTCACCACACTTTCTCACTCATAATTCCCGCGGAAATTACTTTCAGGAAAAACCCAACCTCGTCCCCAGGGGTATAGTTCGCTCAGACAACCGTGGACCACTCGCCATATTATCAACCTGGGAACGAGGTTAAGAAAACCGAATGACCCGTGCTGCCATCACGCGGTCGTCACGACTGTTAATCTCTAAAAGAGCCAGAGTGTGATTTACCGAAGGGGTGAGCCCGTAGCGTCTGGCCAAGCGAGACTAGCAAATTTGATGAAAAATAGAGTTTCTGATAATTTTGTTTCCATTTTCAATGTGCCTAAAAACAGATATTCCAAGTTGAGACATGTAACTGCAGCTGGTGCACAGAGGAATGAGGCTCGATTTTTAAAGGTGCACCGTTTTGCATAAAGCTAAACTAGGCCTACGCCTGAGTGTGCTTTAAAGTCCCAGGCCTATGTAAACCATCATTGGAAATCAATTATGCATTGAAATTATTAATCGGCATATTCAAGGCACGTTTTCTTGTCGCGGGATATTCTGATGAATGTTTGATAGCAAAAGCATTTTTTAAATTTTGATGGAGGGTTACACCACGGGGCAGACTTACTTTTCAAATGCACACGGTCATCACACACCTGTTCTTTGTATCAAAGGAAAAAACATAGGCTACCCGTAGCCAATTCATTATTATGGGGTAATGATTTATATTTTTTTGTGCAAGCATACGGCATTCATCCTGGCCAAAACTGACAAAGGTCCGTTATGCCCGTGTCACACTGTCCCGAAATTAGACACCCGATGGCCACACGAATATGGAATTTTGAATTTTGCGTGAAGATGGCCCCGAAGTCAACTTCCAGAATCTTGCAAATTTTCGATCCCAACCGGGGTCTTCTTCAGGCTGGCACTTAATAGTAAGATTTCCAAAGGTTTCCATTAATTCGTATGGCCATCGGGTGTCAACTTCGGGACAGTGTGACACGGGCATTAAAGGTAGACTCCCCTCATTGCAAACTTTTGAATTTTTATCAATCCATGGAGGCTATTGCTGTGAGTTGTGATGTCACTAGTGTCAATAGGCTGACGATCTTTGTAGTGTATGAGCTAATGCCTAGGCCTATTGGTTGCAACTTCATCAATTTGCATTGAGCACATATGACATCACATGTGCTGTGCAATGGTCCCCTTGGGATGCAATTATAATACTTAATATGATGAGTTTACTGATTTTTAAAAAATATGATACGTTGCAGATATCAATGAATTTGAATGTATTAACGATATTTCAAACATTCAAAATTTTACACAATGAATGGAGCCTCCCTTTAAGACCGTGAGCGCGCTTGACAAACTTTGGCTGAATAGCAAGTTTTGGATTACTCTTGCTAAATATTTCCCATCTCAATCTTAAATCATTTGGGCTAAATTCATAGGGTGTGTAAACTTAAGCCTCGCTTATGTCGCCCTTACGTACAGTCAGAACTTGTTGACAACTGATAATCGGCGCATAGTTGGAACTAATTAGTCACAACTACTAGGTGACATAAGCTCTCGGGCATCAGAGAGTAACTAGTTGCAAACTAAAAATATCCAGATCCTGAAACATGTTCAACTTCAGCGACTAGTTGACAACTGTATCCTGAAGACAGCCAATGAAATTCGCTTTACATTCCACGTGGCCTACCGTGACCACGTGACCTAATCACCACGTCACTTAAAATCAAAGGAAATCTTTGTCGACATAAGCACTCAAAAGACGGCGATGAACTAGTTCCAGGTAGTTGCGACCGATCGGTATTTTTCTTGTCGGTGGCGACATAAGTTACCAGTTGCAACGTGTTGGCGCTGTTTCTATCACAGCGTAGGGCGACATAAGCGAGGCTGTAGACGCGTGCAACTTCGTCAAATGTCTGATGGAAGTGTGTGAAGATACACGCGTCTAATGGCCTATACACACGATCCAATTTTTCATCCAATTTTTCATCCAATTTTCTGAATATGCTCAATAAAGGCCTGCATGCGGGTTTATAGGCCTACACTGAAGCCCCAATAGGCCCGGAATCTGAATTTCCAAAAAATTGGATGAAAAATTGGATCGTGTGTAGGCTATAGGCCACGATCTGATCGCCCGGCCACCGAGCAAAATCGGCTGTTGACGCCAGGTGTGCGCTGGACAGCGATGCGTGTAATCTTCTCGCCAGCGATGATCGCCCAATTAAAAAAATACCAAAACCGATATCGCCTCATCTGGGGGTGGCTGGCGAGAAGATCGGTGGCGATCAGATATCGTAATATCGCCCTCACCTCGCCTGGTGAGCCCGCTTATTATTTTTTCAGGCCTTGGCCAACTTCATGAAGTCAATACTTTTGACAGAAATACAATTCAAGCAGCCCTCATTAAAATTCTAACTACAATAACAACCTAGCTTACAAGTGTTATGCCGCAGTGTCAAAAATTCTGAACAACTCGACACAAGAATGTCGTTTGAGTGTTAAATCAATACATGGACTATATTTCAGTCGTTAACCTGCAAGGTACTCCACTTGTTAGTCGCAAAATGAATTTAATCATTCTTATTCAATGAGTTCATGTTGGATTTGAGAGTTTGTGAATGGCACACAATGGTTTGTTCCGAAAGGTCTTGGGGTGAAGTACCCCCCCCCAAAAAAAACATTTCTGTGTTTACTTGCTCTCTCACATTTCTCATATTTTCTCAGTTCAATAAAAAGAGAGCTTGAGCGGTGCCATTCACAACCAGCATGTTTGTGCTCGAAAATTTTTTAGGGGGTCGGGGCGTTTCATTCTTTGGCCTAGCTTTGCCCTTTTGCTGCTGTAGAAAGCAAAGTTGTGTAGGCCTACAACATGGCGCACACCTGAGACCAAAATCGCGCGACCACCGACGAGACAGGCGACCACGACGTCGCAGGCAACCATCGCGTGCGAGGTCGCTCGCCGACCACACTTGCGACCATTTCATTGAACCATCCGCAAACGACAGACGACCTCCAGAAGCGATTGAAGTCGCCGACTATTGTGGCGTCGCCTCGTTTGCGGACGAAAGTTTCGTCGTTTTTTATCGGTCGACTAGTTGCAAAGTCAGTCGGCCTTTACGACCGAAAATTAAACCTGTTGAATTTTTGGTCTCTTGATGCGGTCGAAGTTTTTTTGGTCTCCGTTGGCCATTGAATTTGAAACAGGTGTAACATAGGTGAATGTTTCTGTAGCTCAGTGTTCCCAACAATAGACGGGGCCTAGAATGGTTAATAGAGAGGTTGCGCAACTTTCCGACTCCGACTCCGACTTCAACTACGAGAATGAATTGCAGTCTGCTATGGGCATCCTTGATAAAAACAATGTGATAGACGTTTGCAAATCGTAAAATGCCATAACTTTGTGGCAGAATAATTTTGACTCACAACCGGAAGTGCGCATAAATCGCATATATCGTAGTCGTCAAGGTCGTGTCTCAAAGTCGGAACGACTAGGACTACGACTTCAATATTCATTGCTTATCCGCACTTCCGATTTATAAGGCCAGTTTTTTCTGCCTTCAATTTATGATGTTTGACGAATTGAAAACTTCTATCAAATCGTTTTTATCAAGGATGTCCACAGCGGACTGCAATCATTCTCGTAAGTTGAAGTCGGAGTCGGAGTCGGAAAGTTGCGCATCCTCTGTATTGTTGTTGGGTTAAGCCCCAGTCACATATCCACTCCGGGGCCCGTACGGCGAGTAAAAACAGACATTCTGGCCAATTTCTACGGTGCCCAGTTTGATCTAGTTTAATTTCTGCTTAACCATTGAGGCGATTTCGGCATAATTCAGCTTACAACTGAGTTTCAGTCTCAAAAATCCACAGCAAGCCGCTGGGTGGGGAAAATCGTACAGGGCCCGGTGCATTTGTGACCTAGGCTTTAGTTGCCGCTGAATCCGTCAGGAGGGAAACAATAAGAAAAACACAGAAATACGGGGAACACTGATCGACGTTACACCTGTCATTCAGATCGTCCAGTGCAACTAATCCCCCGCAAACAATGTAACGACCGCTCAAGCGATCAGATACGAGACGAGATTCTCGTAATCGGGCAACCAGTGACTGGTCGATCGCTTGGCGCAACGATCTGGCGCAGACTAGGCGACATCCTGCAAATCTCCAGTCGCTCTAGCAGTTGGAAGGGCAGTCTCCTAAAACATCGCACGAAAAATCGCAGGTGTGCGCCATGCTTACGGTATAGGCCCGTTTACCAGAGCATGTTTGGAATGCAAGGAGGCATACTGCACTCACATCTGTGATTGGAAATCTAGGTTGGAGAAAGCACAGATCAGCAGACAGGTCCAGATGTGTATAGCCAGGATGCGTTATTAGTCAAAGGGTTGGGTTTCCAACTCGGATAGGTGTACAGTGCAATAAGTGGTACCGGCAGTAAAGTTACGGTGTGCATTATGAGGGAGGTTTAGAAATCAAACGATAAACGTAAACTTTACGACAACGTTATTTTTCATACTTAACATTAACCAGATTTTATATTGCATTTTCGGTACAAAAATGACGTTGTCGTTGACGTTGACGTTTATCGTTTGATTTCTAAACCTCCCTACTGATATAGGCCGTACGTAATCCACTAAAAATACAGTGAAGTGACAAAATTCAGTTAATGGAAAGCCACATACACAGCGCCTGTCGCATCTGCCTAGAGAATTAACAAAGAATATGTCACAATTAACAAAGAATATGTCACAATTAACAAAGAATATGTCACTATTATCTCTATTATCTCTAACGTTGAAAGCAACAGTACTGATGTCGATTTCATTAGGTTTATTGCCAGTCTACTTGATCTGTTCACAGAATATGTCAAGTAGGGCCTGTCCTCATTATGCGTGCAAAAGTCCTGTATGAACCCTGTTAATTAGCAATTAACACGTTCGTGCACGAAAAGTGTACTAATTAGTGCTAATATAAGTCTTCGGATCAAAAGTTTTTTCTCGAAGAAAAATTTATTTCGAAGGCAATTGGTACGGATTCCGTGTACGGATTACTGACATGGCTTTTAACATAGATTTATAATAACACAATTTTTTGGAGGTCTTTTACATGTACCCCCAAAGCAAAGATATTCACAGTGTAGGCCTACAGTTGTGTTTGCAGTGTTAAGAAATTATTTTAATATGCCTGTTTGAACATTTTCGACGAAAAAATATTTACGATCCTACATGTGTGTGCCTCGAACTTCATATACAAACAAACGTTCTATTCAGTTTTTTATCTACGTCTGGCAAACGTCTAAACAGTGTACATGTCGGTGCATAAAGTCAAAAATATTATACAATAATGCATAATAATATACATTTGATATAGAGCTACGACGGTGTTAGCTGAGCAAATCACACTAAAGTGGCCCATACACGATCAATATTAACATAAAGGAATCAACCATAAAGGTTTATCTGCGAACGATGAAGTTACTGAGGGATACACTTCATGTGTTGCCACCAGATGTCTCTCACTGCCTGAATTTTGGCTTTACGTAATAGGCAGGAGCTTCAACTTTTTCTGTGGTGGTGGTGGGGAACATGAGTCTGTAAACTTGATGCCTTGAGTAAAATTTCTGAGTATAACAGGGCTATTTTCAGCGTCATTAGTGTCCCATAAGGGAGGTTTCGAAATCAAACGATAAACGTAAACGTTAACGACAACGTTATTTTCATAGTACACATTAACCAGATTTTATATTGCATTTTCGGTACAAAAAGAACGTTGTCGTTAACGTTTACGTTTATCGTTTGATTTCGAAACCTCCCTATTACATGTATGTAAACGTACGTAAGTCGATTCAAATGTACACAGATGACCCTGCCACTTCATCGTTCGTGGGGTTCTCATTAATTCAATCCTGTTGTATCATAAGATCAACTAGTCGGAATTCAACAAAATTTGCACTAAACATGCAGAAGGGTCTTGCCTATCATTTGAAAGAGTCAGAATGCAAATCGGTTGAAGTTTAAAGGGATACTGCCCACATTTATAAAATGATAAATTTGTAAGTTGAATCTATGTTTGATTAGTTTATGATATTATTGCACAATATGGGACCCAAATAGGGGTCATGTGCTTCTGGCATATTGGGCAGAGGAAAGACTGGCAATAATGTTGCCCATTTTGATCCTCATATTGTGCAATAATATTGAACGTGTATGGGCTGCTTTAGGGGAACACAGAGAAATCTCTGGCACTCTCGATGCACAGTGTGTCCCATGCAATGAGGGGAAACAGTAAGAATTGGCCCACTCTGGCATATTTTACACCGGTCCTGCTGCTGTGTAATCAGCGTTATCACATAGCGAGATCGATTTTTGTCTGTGTACACTGTAAACGGGTTTCCTTCTCTGCTGTAGCGCTGTACATCGATTCAGCAGTGTCTCTGGCACTTCCGACTGGGCCGACGCTG
>NMRB01001012.1:19848-41392 GCA_002633025.1 Notospermus geniculatus | reverse complement strand
ACACCCCCCCCCCCCCCGGAGTGATAGCAACATCCCATTGACGAGGATTGTCACTATGGCTTAACACCATAAAGGAATCTGATTCCATGCTAAGTCACATAAAATGAAACAATTAAATACATACATGTAAAGGGAGGTTTTGTCAGTCGCAGACATAAAGTAGCTGATGGAGGAAATGGTTTTCTAGAAAGCACGACTTACTCGGTATCTGCCATTCTGTTATAATACGTCCGTCCAAGGGCAGTCCTGTCCCACTAACACCTGATTCCAACCTATCGACTGGATCGAATTCGTCGGAATGACGATACCGACTTTCTACCGTAGCAGGTGGAGTGATTTGCACACGGCTCTAATACGGGCCTAGTTCGGGCGAGATCATTGCACACAACCCACAAGCCATAGGTTTGTGGAGATCAATCAGAGCCGACCTCACAGTAGTAACGGCGCCTATCGGCAGTTAGTTATAACGCATTTTCCCATTAACTAAACCGCCGACATGGCCGATAGGCACCGAAAGACTAAAACTGATGGTCTCCATTCAGTTGACTGAAGTCAAATATTAGATATATTCCAATTATTCCAATTAATATTTGAAGCCAGTCTGGTCGAATATTAGGTATAATTCCAATTATTTGAAGCCAGGCCAACGCAAAACCATTACTACACGTGTAAAGACGACCAGTTTTCAATTGTTCTGATTGTTTTTCTCTTTATTTCCCTTTGGAGAGTTTCACTGTCTCACTGTCAATCTCGTACCCAGAGGTCAACACTGCCACATTAAACTCTGGAAATGCCAAGACAGGTGTGATGAAATCTAATGTCCCCACCCGCCTGATGTCCCCACCTGTCGTAGAATGTCATGCCCCCCGATATGAGATGCCCCACAACAATAGATTCTGACGGAATAAGGGTCAGCCGGGCACTGACAAACAGAACTTCTGTCACCAGATGTCCCCTGAACAAAAGATATCGGGGGCATTACATTCTATGACACCTGTACTACTTTTGCACAGTGGAAATGCATTATCTTGTGCTGGGTTTAGCCGCTTTCCGAGGTCTTAGCCGAGGATCGATGGTGGCGACCTCTTCAGATTGGTCTCAATGTATTTTATTGAAGGATCTGTCCGATCGGCGTTCTGCTGGTATCCATGACACTAATTTTGGGGTGGTTTCCAACCAAAGCCATATTTCTCAGAAAGTTGGTGGTAAAAAAATTTAGAACTTGTATATGATTGGAATAAAGCGTCTAAATCTGCATATGAAGTTTGTTGATGGTTGAATCTCCATAATGAAATGAAATGTGAATGGGCAGAGTGTACATGCTCGTCAGTAGACGTGTCCACGATGAGGTGCTATCGTTTGGTTTGCCCTGCCCAGACACCTGGCTCTCTCGAACGCAAGCATCGGCTTGATCCCAGATAAGACAAAGGCTGATACAGGTTGGAGTATATCTTAACCAGGTAGCCATGTCGAGCGGTAGGCAAGGAGGAATTTCTTAGGCGTGGGTGTTCTTTGATGTGCAGCGTTGAAAGCAAATGCTCCAAATAACGCCTTGTGTATATATTTGCTATCACTAAAATCTTGTAAATGAAGCTCTTTGAAGCCAGACTATAGGCAATTCGAGCTACCAGCTGGAGGATTTCGCCGATCTTGGCGCTTTTGAAATCTACATCGCCGTCATCTCAATACAGGGCTCTGGGCCGAGTGCAGTATACATGTAGGATCAGTTAGCGGCGTTTACTGCCAAAAGATGGCAACAAAGTTCTTGCGGACCAAAACATTGACTGGTACCCGGTCTTCTGGGCAGCTTGCATTCGAAGACTGGTGAAAGCAAATGATCTACGGCGGATTCTCGACGAGTGACGTCATTCTACAGCTCCAAGAGCAAAATTGGGTCATGTGACCTTTTGACAAGATGGCGGCTCCCACAACTTAGGCGTGATCTCGTAAATCATGATTATTTTTGCTTGAGATCAAAGTTGGCTTTAGCTCAGGTGAATGAAAGGAGGCAAACAGCTTACTGCTGCCTAAAACCCATGCAAGCTAAATGCCTGAAACGGGCAGCGAACGGTGATACAATTGCTATTTTGCCTTCAGGGTATGGGAGGGCTTCCCCGAGCTAAATATAGACCAGCGGGCGCCATGATGGTTTTATGCATTTGCTTGCGCCTGTCCTTGTATTTTTAATCAGGATAGTGTTCGGTCTAACCAAAACAAAAGAAAATTCTCTTGATTGGTGCTTATTCAAGCATGATTGGGTCCGCTAGGTATTGAATTGGGCCGTAGTGACACCTATTGGTCAACTGACTGACCGCTCCTATTGCAATCAGCGATGCTATTTTCAAAAGTTAGTGCCAGATCACAATTTAAAAAGTCCTACGTTTCTACTGTATCCTACTGTTCTTGTTCTTACCCTACATGTATCTTACCGTCGATTCGCATTTTTGTTCATACATGAGTGGAGAGAGATTGTTAGGAACAGTCAGATAATGAAAAAACGTGTTACGATAACAGTTGATCATCAATCAGATTATTTCACATGGAAGCATGCCACTTTCACATGGTGGCTTTCTTCATTCGTCTCGAACAAAAAGCACGAATCGAGGGCTAGGGTAGCTCATCAATGCTCAGGAAAGCCACACAGTAGCTAGGCTACGGTTACACCTGTTGATAATACCCGTGTTTTTCCAGACCTGTGTCAAACCCGTGTGTACGAAAAGCCCGGCGAGAGGTCACACTACCACATTGTAGTTAAGTACCCCGGCGAGATGTGCGCTGCGTGCACTGACTCTTCGGTCATTTCTGTATTGGTACACATTGTTGGAGGCGCGAAAACGACGTCACTTAGTGGCTGCGCCATCTGTAGCCGTTCGAAGAACTAATGAAAACACGGGGATTTCGAAAAGCACGGCGAGCTTGCCCCCGTGTTTTTCAGACACGGGTTTCTTGAAGCCCGGCAATTCATAGGTGTGACCTCAAAAAACCCGGGGATTTTATGAAGTGTAACCACGGCTACTGATTGCCAGCACGATAATCGTAGTCAGCCTCATTCTAAACGGCAATTCTGATTGGTCGTCAAAGCTCACAGACAATAGTGTTGATCATTGGCGGGAGAATCTTTTACCAAAAAAAAGAGGAAGGAGGGGGTGGCAGGATGAAACCAAAATATTTGGGGGACTCGCGAACACGTGACTGCTTGCCAAGATATCATTTGCACTGTTTATCTGGCCATTGAATCATTCTCAAATTAATCGTGAATTTATTGAGCAATTACTGATCCCAAACGAAATATAGACGGCTGATTTAGCTAATGAGACGTGCGTCAATTAGAAAGAACAAGTTATTTATAGAAACTATCTTGTTTCCTGCAGGGCTGGGACCAATCATCGGGAATCGGTTCTGGATGGGAATGATTCTTCGAAGATTGGTACCAGCTTGGTGAAAGTCGAGAAACCAGTGGTTTTCAGTCTTACACAATTAAAAAGGGACAATAAATTAGCACTTTATCTGCATAAAATCACGATTTCTGCATTGTTTCAACATATGTGAAAAAGGTAGTCACAAATAATATATAAGTCACGGTAGATACCGACAATCTCAAAGCTTTAAAGGGCCAGGGGATTGCCACTTTTTGTCGACAGCCGGCGCCACCGGCGGTGATTACATCATTCTCCAATACCGTAGTTTTACCTTTCGCCCGAGTGTTGGAGAATGTATGATTACAGTGCAATGTATACGTTGATACCCTAGGAACGAGAGTTACTCAAAATGGGCTGAGGTTGACAAGCGCGTAGTTTAATAACATTAGCCCTGGTTACACCTAACCAAAATCCCCGTGCTTTTTGAGACACGGGGTTTTTCTGAACCAGAAAAAACACGGCGTTGACACGGCGAGCGGTTACACTACTAAAAGTGCTAATAAGCAAGAAGTCAATCTCCAGAATTCACGAATTTTCGACCCCAACTGGGGTCTTTTTCAAGTGGAACGTTACAATCTGAAACTAGACAGATAGGGCGATAGGGGCACTGCATGTAGGCAACTCTCTGTCATCGAGTGGCTACTGGAGGCGTGAAATATCCTATGCGCATGTGCATGACTCATCGATTTGCATCGCCGTCTGTCGCCGGGCGCTTGGAACTACAAATAAACACGGGGATTTCGCGGTTACACTACACAAAATCCCCGTGTCTAAATAGCCCCGGCGTTGCCCCTTCGAGCTCGCTGGGGCTAATAAGCACGGGGATTTCAGACACGGGTCTATTTAGACTCGGCGATTCATAGGTGTAACCGCAAAATCCCCGGGGAAAGCACGGGGATTTATGTAGTGTAACCACAGCTATAGTCAATAGAGGTCTCCCTTAACGCGGGTATGTTTAGCGCAGGATAGGGAAGGACTGCAGTGGCTTGACTGATTTCGATGAAGTACATCATGTAAATACTATTTTTCATGTAACAAGATCCGATCAGGATCCAGTGACCAAGCTACCTGGTTGGGCCTGGACATTTTTTCGGACACCCTGTATTGTTTTTGTCTCTTGAGAAGGTTTTCCATACATGCCATGTCGTGCTCACCGCATATTTTCCACTTGTTTTGATAAAGAATAAAATGCTAGTTCCAAAACATCTTTGCTTTGAAAGTTCTACCTAACAGTCTCTTAATGTGTGGGTTTTTACACACTATTACCTGAAGATAGCTCCTTCGTATATCAATGCTCTGACACTAATTTTTTTGCAGCCATCCTCCGGCGCAGCTCTAGAGCAATCTTCAGGAGAAAACGACGTTTTCAAGAGATAAGGATTATTTTTACCTGCACTAGGTTCTTTCCACCCAGGTGGTATGAATCGGGCCGATAGGCTGCAATGGTTCTTGAATCGCTCTGTTCAGAGATATGCGTATATGACACACAGACAAAAGAACTTGCAAAAAGGAGTTAGCACAGACGGGGAGTCGCATAAGAAGGTTGTACTGTGAGCAAGGTAACAATCAGTCATTTTCAGTCAAGCAGCCTGATTTTGTTCATGTACAGGGTGTAGTTGATAATCATTTTCCTACCGGTTTTTCCAGTTTTACCCTACGATCGGGGGATTTTTAGCTCACCTGGTGAGCTCTCACGATGGTGCAGCGTCCGTCGTCCGCCGTCGTCCGTTAGCAGGGCACGTTTCGTAACCGCTGGGGCTAGTGAAACTTGGTACATATACATATATGGCCCTTGGTCAGATGACCTATGACAGCAAGTTTCGGTCCGATTCGATTCTTGGCTGGGCCACCAGGTGGCCAAAATAAAAAAACACAAAAAGTGCAATAACTTCTGAACTAATGACTGGATCATGTCCATATTTTTATCATAGGTGTATCCTTGATAATTCCTCCAAGGTGTATCTAAAGAGGATACATAACATACGTAACGGGTTTTTGATTTGACCTACTTTTCAAGGTCACAGAGGTCAAAGTCAGAATTTTGCTTTTTTGTGGCACGTTTCGTACCCGCTGGGGCTATTGACCTGAAACTTGGTACATATACCCCTGGGTCATATGATCTATGACACCAAGTTTCTGTCCGATTCGGTTCTTGGCTTGGCCACCAGCTGGCAAAAACCGAAATAAGTCATCGATGCCAAGTTGGGCAAGTGTAGAAATGAGAGTAGGTAACACTGTCTTTTAAATCAACTTGGATATATTGAGACAAGCTTTCGACCCTATCGGGCCTTCATCAGGTGAAGTTGGGCAAGGCCTTAAAATGGCTATGCATTTACGTAGTACATGTACGTGTACATACATGTACACACATGCACAAATTCATGAAGAAATCACTCATTATAGTCTTTTTCCCAAACCTCGATGGTAACATTATTGAATGACAGTGAAGCGTGCTCACTCAGGGCCGGATCGGGGGGGGGGGCCGAAGCGGCGTACGCTCTCCCCCCCCCCCATTTTTGCAGAGCAATGATTTTTTAACAAGAAAAATTTAATCACATAAAAATTCGAGTATTTTGCTCTCAGGTGCCAGGAAAATGCATCAAAAAGCACTTTTAGATGCATAGAAAAATTGTCATATTTTTGACAATTCGCGCGTTTGGGATTCGCGCTTTCGGTGCTCACCACCTCCGTCCAGGAACGCCCCCCCCCCCTTTCTATCAATCCCGGATAGGCCCTGCATGAAGTAGGAATGTAACTGAATTATTTCAGAACTACCTTTCCACCAAATGGCAACAACGGTGTCGTCGGTCCTGAGAGGGGGCTCGGGTTATTTAACGAATCACCGCCGAAAGTTTTTTTTACCACGGACCAGAGACTACAGTCATGTACATGAACCCTCTTGCTTGTGCACGTGGTATCTTATGTTCTTGATTGGATGAAGGGGATTAAGGGTTATTTAAAAAATCACCCGTCAATTTTTTACCACCAAAGACGAGATAATGAACTTACCCTCTTGCCGCCGCACGTGGCATCGTATATTCCTAGTTGGAGTTAGATCTCACAAAAAAGACCCCCTAAAAACTCCCGAATAATCCTCCAACAAGGATATAAATGCCCACAACCTTCCGGAAGATGCTGAACCTACAGACAGACTACGCCCAGGATGGGATCAACATTTATCTCCCAAGATGTGGGTGGCGTTTTTTAAATACCACGTGACCTATCCCATCATGCATTCCAAGCTATCATTCCAGATGTCAGTTTCTTGCTCGAACATGTATACAATCTCGTGCCCTGATTTTTTTTCTCGTGGTGAGTGGTGGGAGATGTTGTGATGAAAATACCTGCGGACGGGAATGGCGAAAGAAACCTCCGCAGCTATTCTTGGATAATTTGCAGTCTCACGCGACTGGTGATAACAGTTCCCACTGTATGGGATCATACCTAAGCAAAGGAATGCCAGAATTGCTCAAGACTAACGATTTATCGGCAAAAAGAACCAGGTAGCAGGGAATTAGTCATGTTGACCGAAACGTCAGTTGGTCGCATGGGCTGCAAGTTTTTAGTTGAGCAAACCTTGAGAAAATCTTCCTGAAGGTAACACAGCGGTGTCGGCAATAATGTGATAACCACAGTTCTAGCGTCCAATGGAAATACCTAGTAAGTCACATTTTTGGAAAAAATGAGTTAAGGCCAAATTCGTACTTACTAGGTATTGTTTCATCATAATAAACAGTTTTTGTTTGCAAAATGTTCGCCAAAGCCTCGGAAAGACAGTGGTGCACTTATTCGGTTTTTACGTCTAAGTCATTAGAATTGTGACTTACTACGTTTTTACCTTTTGCAAATTCAGCATAAAATCAGAGGTAAAACATAGCAAATTGCATTTAATCCTGTTGTATGACATACTTTTAATTAGAAGTGTTTTCCACAACAAAACTCTTCCAAGTTGTCATTCCACATAAACCCATTTTTCTCGAAAACAACAAAATGTGACATACTACATGTAGGTGTTTCCATTGGACGCTAGGGTTACTTTGCGCCATTTCATCCGCTTTCTTAGTGGTCTATTAGCTTCATGAATTGTCAAACTCACTTGAGCTACATGTAACTGCCCCGCCCACATTACCAGTTCATAAAAGGTGCAGGTCTATCGGTAGCCTTAGTTCCACCTATTCCAAATCAGGTGGTTTTTTTAGACACGGGTCTTCCCTGTGCTTGGAAAAACCCGCCATGCGCTTTCACTTGTTTTCAGTACATTTCATTAGTTACTAAACACGGCGAGAGAGGTCGCGCTTGCGGCTCAAATTTCGCGTGGTTTTTTGTTTATAGCGCATGCGCAATACGCAACACACTTACCGCGCCGTCTGTCGCCGGATTTGATAACTAGTAATTGCCGCGTTTATTGCGCTTACACCAATCTAAATTCCTTTATTTACACATTTTATTTACAACATTTTCGCTACATTTACATGTATGTTACATGTAATGTTTTGGTCTTTCGCGTAAAATTAACGTTTATCGTTTGATTTCTTAAACTCCCTATTGTTAGAGAGTTTTCGCAAAGCCCCCGAAACGCAAACGCGAACTCCAAACCCATTGTTCGATGCAACGAAAAGGACAGCGAACAATAGGATAGACGTTTGCGTCGGCGTTTCGGGGCTTTGCGAAAACTCTCGAATATCATAAAACAGGGGCCGTATGCATGAAACATCTTAAGTGTAAAATTTCCCCTAAACTATTGTTCCAAACAAAAGATAAGGGAAATTATACACTTAAGATGTTTTATGCATGCAGGCCCCCCCCCCGGTACCTAGAGCAAACCAAGTTCCAGCAGTCTAACTGGCAACACTTACCCTGTCAGCTCATCAATATCACCTCTGTATGGCTGAAGATGGAGGTAACTCATGTATGACATATTGCGTACGTTCTTTTAGTCAACAATCTTTCAGCACGAAAATTCTCTAGATATCTCCAGATCTTTTGTATATATGCGAAGTAATCCTGTTCACTCAGTATCAGCTACATATCAGACCCCCATAAATATGGTGAGCTGGCACAGACGGCAAATATCATCCCAAGATGATGTTCTGTACCTCCGTGAATTCTCTATATAAATTAGTTGTGCATGTACATTTGTTTTAGAGAAGGGTATTTTCATTTGGCTATTGATCTCTTGAATTAATCGCAGATTAAAATTTAATCCGCGCAAATGCGCTTATGTAAGGCCGAAACCCATAGCTGATCACTACATCTCATGGTGTTTCAGTCTGTGGTACCGTTCATTGGAAAGCTACTTTTTAGTACCATTGCTTTTCGCAAGATGTAGTGTGTGTTGTATTTACATGTAGGCCTTCCCAGTGCTCGGTCTAATTATTTCAAATGAATACTTCAGACCGCCAAACACTCACAGTGTGGTGGTCTCCTTGGTCTTACCCGGGGGTTTTACTAATTCTCTGGATCTCTGAATCTCTCTCTCTCTGGGTGTCTCTCCATCCAGTCTGGTGCTTTCAGGAGAATAATGGATCATTCAATTAAGTATATTACATACGCAGCTAGAGGGGAGGGGGTTGTCAGCCATGCGTATGGAGAGCGGGAGGGGGGTCATCTGCTGTGTGTATGCAATTTTGCACCCGCACCTTTTATAAATTGATGGGAGAGCCAAAATGTCATCTTGATCAACACTTCAAAGTGAATTCTCAAAAAAAAAACATTGCAATTTTAAAGAAAATTCTAACAAATAGCATTTTTAGGAGCCAATTTAGAAAAAAAATGTAGCAAATTGCTGCAAACGCTAATGGTACATTAGCTGGAGCCCTGTATATGCATTGTCATTTCACACTTTTTGCGTCTGCCGTATAGGGGGAGGTGGTGTTCATAGATGTGTATGACATGCGTACAGGGGGAGGCGGTCAAAAACGTCCAAAATTTTGCGTATGTAATACTTGAATGATCCCTAAATCAAGAATTATGCCATGTATCACCGCAAAACCTGCAGGGTTTGTAGATATGCGCCAAAGACAGGTCAGGTTTGTTTGTTTGCTGGCTTCATCCGAAGACGATACAGTATGAATTTTGTTCTTAAAGCAGCGCACGTCAGGGGTATTCCCCGTGTGACCGATTTAGAAGCAGTCGGATCACGTGATGGGAATCCTCGGAATTTTCCAGATGATCGTCGAGGGCTTCCCAGCAACGCCGTAAAAGCCAAACCTGACGTCACACCAAGAACAAAGCGTCTGGTTTGACTTTGACCTGATTCTTTTATTGGAATATTCTGGTAAATGTGACGCCATTGGGATTCCCCTGAAAACAAGACTGGTATAAAACTGGAACTGCGCGTGTTGAATGAAAACAGATCAAAACAAGAACAGGTTGAGAAAGAATTACCACGGTAAGTCTGGTACAAATTTCCATTTCGACATTACAGTGACTCCAGTCAGTGAGTGAGTCAGAATAGACTCACTCACATTATCGATAATCGATTTGTGGTCGTCATCAGCTAGTTGGGGCCAGCTTTTAGGCATGTTAGGCCTATTCGATCGATTTAACATGCGGAGGAGGGGCACCACAATATGGGGCATCTTGTGGAGCTCAGGATTTCGTCGTTACTCATTTTTACGCTGGCGCCACTCGGCCTGAATGAAGGTGGCGCCAGAACAGGGTGGCGCATATGTTTGATGGCGGCTCGTGCCCTATTAGGCCCACGCACATTTTTGGGGGGTGAGCCTTCGATGATACATGTATCAATGACAACGATTTTTCATGTGAGTACTCGTAGGCCTAGTACAGTGGAAACACGTACGAAAATGTCATGACTGTTGAGGTGTGGTTTTATGATAGACCGCATAGGGCTCGGTTTTACAGGTGACGTAAAATTGGCCGCGTCGGCCAAATGTTCTGAAAGTTGGACGGGGTAGGCGTTCTTTGTTTATTGAAAATAGGCCTAGGAATAATTTATACTACCCCCCCCCACACACACACACACACACAAGGGAGTAAAAAATAAAAGTGGAAAATAAGAAATGGAAAATTTTGGCACTTTGGGGCGAATTTTTCAATTTTTCAAATTGGGATAGAATTTTTTCCCATTTTGAGAAATTTTCTTAAAATGAAATGACATTTTGTCCGATTTTTCGGGCGATATATTCCTCAAGATGAGAAAGGAATTTACCACTATTTGAGAAATTGAAAAACTACCGCAAAAAAGTGCAAAATTTCCCACTTCTTATTTTCCACTTTTATTTCTTACTCCCTTGCACACACTTAGGTAGGTAATGACAATAACTGGCATTCGGTGTTACTGAGGGACATGATGTATTCCGATAACATGGGGCATCATGATGCCTGGATTCCCAAGCATGAGGCCCGGGCATGAGGTCCCCACGTCAATGAGCTCATGACGTTCAGTCCGTCACGCATCCTTCAATGTGTCATTGACGTGATTAGTAAGGCATGCTACAAGCCATGTAGGCCTATAGGCTACTGCAACTCAGAGTTACATGTACGAAGGCCTACCTGACATCTTGATATCAGACTTGTAAAGAAGTTGAACATGCAGATGGCCAGGTGGATATATCGGTATATCAGGCGTACCAATATGTATTTCCACTGGAACATCAGTACTGAAACTGCAGGCCGTTAACGAATGTACACGCTTCGAGTGTACAACCATGGGGTTTTCCAATATTTCCGGGACGCGTACTTTCCACGGAAGTGTTCCTTCTTGCAATTTAGCCCTATATTCAACAGAAGGAATAAGATGAACAAAAACCGCCTGGCAATGGGGACAAACCGACACAAGTGGAAACGGGTCTGCAGGTCAATTCATAAATCTAGGCCAACCCTGCAGTTTTTCCCGAATTTTTGCTGACTGACGATTTTTCGGCGAAATCAGGAAACTATGCTAGCATTAGATATACCTTGGAGGATTATACCAACCAATAAATCGTCACCGATTACAATAGGCCTATTTCGGGACGCCCCGTGCATCAGACCAGTTCTATTTTCAAGGTCTCGTCATCTTACCAAGTCATAAGAATGCCGCAGGCTGATTGAATCACAAGAGTGGCAGAGTGAAAGTGTGATTATGATATTTCTGGCTTTCCGTCGGGATGCTTGCATATTACGCAACCTTTATTTGTTGCACTGACGCCCATGTAATGCAACATTTTAGATGACGTCCTACGCACTGGAGGCTGGAATATCATAAGCAGCAGGATGCGGACTTCACACAAAGATGCTGATCATCACGGTCCCCGGAAGGATAGCATGATGCTGCCACAACAGCCTGCTGACATTTTGGCTTGTACTGGTAAGATGACACTCATGGTTTTCGTCTTATTTTGATCGATTACTAACGCATTCTGTACACGATCAAATTTTTCATCCAATTTTCTGGGACCATATTCATAAACATAGGGCCTACTTAAGTCAAAGTGTGGTACTTATTTTTTGTGTTGAACAAAAGATAAGTGTCACAGTTAGACTTAAGTAGTTTTATGAATATGGGCCCTGGTGTTCGATAAAGGCCTACATGCGGGTTTATACATTGAAGCGTCAATGGGCCCGGAATCTCAATTTCCATGAAATAGATATGAACAATTTGATCGTGAACAGCTGGCATAAGCAGTGAGGACCAGATCCCACTGCCTCCGTTGGTTAAAACTATTGAAGTGAAACTGACATCTCGGTCGTGATCAATTTCCCCACACAAAAAGGCGACGTATGCTGCTCTCTATCGTAGTTATTTTAATTCGTAGTTGCATTTTTCCATAGAAAATAATAATTGGATTTCCCCGGTGTAGGCCAGGCCTACACCTATTTATTACTAACTTTTAGTAGTAAAAATTTGGCTAGTGTACATGTACATCGGGCATTAGTCACATGGGATTAGCCTGAATGAAAATAATGGCTTTGACAAAGAGTTGAAAACATACTTGCATAGTCCTTTGAAAAATAAGCGTTCTAAAATACGACTCATAAGAGTTTTCGCAAAGCCCCCCAAACGCCAACATGAACCAGTCCCATTGTTCGATACCACGAAGAGAGCACCGCACAAAAGGATAGACCTTCGCGTTGGCGTTTCGGGGGCTTTGCGAAAACTCTTATGATTCGTATTTTAGAACGTTCCTTAATACATGTATTACGGTCGACCTTACATGTAAGTCTTTTGTAAAACCATCGGGAACAATTGGTTTAAGGTGGACCTTAATGTTAAAACGTTCTAAAATACGGCCCTATAATGATTAATAATGAGGCGCGTGCGTCAGCTTGACGGGATTTCCGGGTGCATGACACACCTGACACTGAGAACAAAAGTGCGACAGGTCTTTGCACCAATTTGGCCAAATTCCCGAAATGATTCAGATATTTGTGCAATGACGTGATTCACGTTGTCAATATATAAGTATTGGGCCTCTGTGAGTTAGTTTATTCGTCTCAGTACATTTGAGAGCCTACGTCGTTGTCACCCTCAATATCGGTGAGTACTCACCTGGTACATGAAGTTTATCTATTAGGCCCTGTTACAACATCCTGAGAAGATCAGGGGTTCTTAGCGCTCGCTCCCTTCGTCACCGCACACAAACGTTTGTGTGCGGTGACGAAGGGGACCCGCGCTAAGAACCCCTGATCTTCTCAGGATGTGTTACAAGGTTACATGCCACACACGTGAGACTGCCCACAGAGGTAGCAGACAGCACACCCTTGATGACCTTCTGCTATCTCGGAAATACCACTCTGTTAGTTTTAATCGAGAGGTTAAGAAACCGTTCCGTTAACGATAACACTAACGCTAACGCTATTTCTGGCGTACATTTGCAATGTAAAAAATAACGTTCGCGTTAGTGTTACCGTTAACGGAGCGATTTCTTAACCTCTCGATTAACACCGACTTAAAGCATAATGTTACACCAACGTTATGTTCGTCATTAAGAGATCACCTTCGTCGGCGGCGTTACTTTGTGACTTTGGTATTGGGTTAACTTCACCAGGCGTAGGGTCTAGAGATTGTAGGCCCTACCCAAGCAGGGTGACAGGCCGATCGCGGAAGACATTCTTGTAGGCATTTATCAAGATTGGGATCCCCTTTGCGACCGGGAAGTTTTGTTGTTCATGTACACTCAGAAGGTCATTCCCCCTGTCACAAAATTGCGACATTTGCTGCCAAGGACATCGCGAAGAAGTACCACATTCATTGAAAACCCAAGCTTCGACGAAACCCAGGGCAGAGACAGCAGACGAAACCAAAACCGGATAAAAAAATGGTTTCGGCTCTCACCCAAGGGCATAGAGGAGAAGACCAATTTTCCATATGTTCCTGTGCTGCTTTCGATCAAACTTACCATTTTGTATGTTTTTCTCAGAGTGTTCAGATTGTCATTCTTCTATTCGACAACAAGGTGTACTGATTTCACCTGTTTTACCACGACATCCCATGTTTTACCTCACCACATTCGTTGCTCATACAGGCAATTTACGTGGGCGCCACGAAAATGGCCAAGTGTGCTGTGGCCGGCAACGACCACTCACCACGGAAATTCTGTGGTGACCACGAGTTGCCACAAGTTGCCGGAAATAAAACCGGTTTGATTTCCCACCACGAAAATTGCTCGTAATTGCCAGTTGTGTTGATGTGTGCGCGATCAGCAGCACACGAGACCACTGAGTGCTGACGTCTGCTGTAAACCAGCAATCGCCACAAAAATTTCTGACCACGAAAATTGCCTATGAGCAACGAACGTGGTGACCTGCTGTGCTGCTAGCTTTACGTTATTGGCACGCAAGTTGCCCTAATTTCGCAAATTTCTGTCTTTATCATCACTTTTATTCAGTATGGTGCAATATATTTTCCAGTCAAATGAACATGTGCGATACAACAGAAGCATTTCATGAAGGCCTCCATATTTGTCGAAAGGATACAAAAGATTGCAGAAAAACTGAAGGTCTACAAAACGAATTCCCTCCAATGCTGAAGGCTGAGGGCAAAAACGAAAAAGTAACTCAACATTTGATTGAAAACGCCGCCTCGCGGCTTCCTGACGAGGATGAGGATGACACCGTCGTAGGTTCCGAATGTGGTGAACCTTTCGATTTCGCTGGTAACGGATACCTGGTACCGGAAGTAAAGGTGAGTAATGGTGTCGGCCTATGATAAGCTACACGACTTGTGTAACACACTGTAACAGAAGGCTTATGATTGGCAACAGTCACACAATAGGTGTAACCCAATGTAACCAAGGGGTTAAATGATTTATTACACAATAGGTGTAATACAATATAACGTAGGGCTTTTGCTACAGAATAGGTGTAACACAATCCGAGGGTTTAAATGATTGGTTACACCATAGGTGTAATACAATGTGAACGAAGGCTTGCATTACTAGGACTACCATTCTTTTCAACTTAAATTTTAGAGGGCCCAGGTAACATGCATTATGATAGGCCCTTAACGAACGACATTCGCCACCTCTTTCAGATCCCTGACGAACAAGACAAGAAAAATGCAAACTTCGAAACTTCAGAAGTATATGAGAAAACAAGGAGTGAAGGAAGAGAAATGTTGGGGAATGATGGTGAAAGGATATTGGGTGGGGCTTGTAGTGATCCCCCTTCTCCACTGAAACGGATTGTTCTGGATACAAATGTTGTGAGGGACTCGGAAGGGAGTAGCGACGATGAAATGTACGTAGACGAATCTCATCATGATCACGTGACACCCAGGTCTGCCTCTGCAAGCAACACAGGCATTTATCACCCAACCAACGCTCGCTATCCAAGATATTCAAACAGGATTGAAAGGAATCAAAGTTTTGACCGATGGAATAATCCACACAGTTGCAACATCTCCGAAGCTGCTGAAGCTGGTTTGTTTTTTCCTGGAGGTGGCCAGGATCTGCAGTGTTTTTATTGCGGTGTTGCGGTGCCGCCGCTCACTCGCAGCGAGGACGCCTGGATAGAGCATGCAAAATGGAACGCCCGTTGTGGGTTTGTAAAGTCGGTAAAGGGAGAAGAGTTCATAAGGGGTGTTCAGGAAATGTACGCAGATATTGATATCGACGACAGCCTTCTAGACCAGGAGCTGGCCTCCTTGGAACGCAATGACACGAGGCGATTTCGCGAATCTCAGTTGGAACCGCGACTGCCACAAGGTGCTAGCAACTTTCCTTCGCTATCTAGTCACTCATCGGAACCTCAGCCTGGCCCGTCGAATGGATATACGCATCTGAACCACTCAATGCGGACTCGCGACATCCACTTGCCTGGGGACAGACCAGTCCCGAAACTGCCACCACGGGCTGAACCACAGACCAGGTCACCCCGTCGGCCACGAATCCCGAAGAGGCAAGTCCAAGCTCGTGAGGTCCGCGGGCGTCTCGACATGGAATGGGCGCAAATGTTGATAAAAATCGGCTACTCACCGGAACTGATAGGCGCTGTAATAGCAGAGCAGATGATTTTTGAGGGCGACGATTTTAAGACATTCAGGGACATGCTGATGGCGACCGTTGAGGCTGCTGACATGGGGGATAGCTTTCCTGTACAACATTACGCCCCGGCCTTATCGCAGAATGGTACCGTCGCCACCGGACCTGAACCACCCCAAAGCAGCGCTCCGAGTCACAGCTCGCTGGCGACCTTGCCATCACAGGGGTCAAGGTCATCGGGGTCAAATTCCGCCATGACGCTGTCGATTGGAGCGAGGTCATGGTCAGAAGCAGCGCCATCTCCTGGACAATCCGGAAAACAAAAGAACATTGAATCATCACTTGGAAATTTAGATTTGGGTGCTAGACAGTTGGAAGCCGAAAACTGGGAACTTAAGAATCAGAAGCTTTGTAAAATATGCTTTGAGCGAGATGCCAACATGGTGTTTGTACCATGTGGACATTTGATTGTTTGTGAAAATTGTTGTCATAGGTTAAACGAGTGCCCTATCTGTAGGAAATTTATCCAGAAAAGCATGAAGGCCTTCATTGCCTAAGTTGAATCCATCAAACGCAGAATTTCACACTCCGTGTCAAATTTATAGATAAAAAGCATTTGCATCTTACGAGATTTTAAAGTCATAGGTTCACGAGAGCTATCCTAGCCGTCGATACGATGTGTTCTTGTTCAAACACGAGTTGAGAAAGTTTGTTAGCAGCAGTTAGATGATAAAAAAGTGTTATGGTCGCAGTCGATCATCAATCAGGTTATTTCACATGGAAGCATGCCACTTTCACGTGATTTTCTTAACTCGTGTTCGAACAAAAACACGAATCGACAGCTCACATGAACGTATGAAATGAGGTAAGAAAATTTTGCCAGTGGCATATCACGATCTCGTTGTCGGACAACATCGCACATGATTTGATTTTAATTTCGACTGAAGGAATTTTGCCTTGAAGGTATTCTGGTCTCAGAGCAGGAACCCATCAACGCAAAATTCCTTGAGGCGTGTGAGAGCAAACTAAATTTTGATACAGGTATAATGGTTTTGATTGCCTTCGTTTGCCAGTATTTCTCAACAAAAAACTAGATAAGCGAATAGGGTAGGCACTGATGAACACATATCTTCGTTTGGAGTGTCCACCAAGAATGGAGCAAGGTGTAAAATCGCCGTTTCCTCCATGTTTGGGAATCAGTGGCGGATAGATCGACACATTTCTCTGTACCTCTTTTGTCATGTGTGGGGGGGGGGGGGTATTCAAAAATGTCATATCACTTGTGTAATAGAATCTAATGTCCGCCGAAATGTGATGTCCCCCCCCCCCCAAAAAAAATACTTTTACGGATTAAGTGGCATCATTGAATTGGACTCTAGAGAGACCAAGACCCTTAATCCTGTGACAACCAATGCAGGGGGACATCAGAAAGACGGGGGTATTAGATTCTATCACACTGACTGGGATACGGAGGCAGTCTCAGTCATTACACCGAGGTCTACCTAGCCAGACGAGCTATCGGTAGAGTCTGGCAACATCTATCTTTGACCTAATGGAATGCGGAAGCTAGGAAATTGATCGTTGGATTTTCCACGGACCTTTAATCACACGCGGCTATTGAATGACCGGTGGACAACGCGAACAATCGGGGAACGACCACAAGTGATCGAAAGGCATGATTATAAACAGCAAAGCTCTGTCACATTACATGACTTCCGCATTCCATTAGGTCGAAGATAGATGTTGCCAGACTTTATGTTCCGACCGTATGTCACACGAAATACCGCGTTGGATTCGTTGCCTGAGGCCGGGTTCTCTGCGTGGAATCGTACGCGGCAATGTTGGGGAACGATCAATACAACCTTCCATCGTTCAGAGAATGATAATGAACTCGAAAGGTGCGTCTGAACGTATTGTAGGCCTACAAATGAAAATCAAATTCGATACCGGTAGTGGCATTCATGCCGGAGTCTATTACTGAGAACCCAGGAAGGACTGAAGATGACTGTGGGTAAATTCCTTTTTGGATAGGATTCTTTGAATGCTTGAGACAAGCCTCTGGGTCGGCCGGATGCCAGCTCCCACAGCAGGGGTTTTTACCTCGCTCCTCTTCGTCGACTCACACAAACATGAGTGTATGAAGAGGAACGAGACCAAAGTCTTGCTGTGGGATGGCCGGCTGCTGGTCACGAAATGTCACTCGACATGCAGTGAAGTCTGACCCACGGCACGGCGGGACAGATACGTCATATTTTACTAGAAAATAGGATGTTACATCAGTATTGTGTCGGTTTTTAACTTGAATTTGGATTCCAGTAACCATACATAGGGGCCTATTCGAGATTATTCCAAATGCTTCGCATTGAATGCAGTGTGCAATCTGTTTACGTAGGCCTATTCGGAAATACATGCCAGTGGCCTATTTAAGTATTTGTACTATTCATGGAACGCATTCATTATAGATCGGTCAATAGCCTTTTTCTGGGTCGATGACATCATCACGCAGACAATTTGCGTAGGACTTCCTATTGATTAGGGAGGTGGGAGGGGACAAAATGTACGTCACGTTTTGACTTCGAGACATATTGGGATGTTGTTGTTTGTTGTGACTACGAATCGCTCAAATAGACGTGACGCAGACGATATGATTAAAGTCACGCAAAACACATATCTGTCTTTGGTCATGTCACGGACCGTCTGTACACGTCATGCTACTGTGTGAATAACCTTTTTTAGGCTATACGGTAAACATGCAGGCATTTTCTGGGACGAATAGATGGTTGACTGTGCATGAATCAACAGTTTTAATCAAAATGTTGCCATAGACCTAATGTTAGTACATGACTGTATAGACTGCTGATGCAATATGTCGTTTCATGAAGCAACTACATGTATATTGACTTTATATTGTCCATTCTGAGGAATCGTTTTTGACGGGGGGGGGGNGGGGAGGGGCTAAGGATATTTATCTATTTATTTAGGCCTATTTATTTATTTATTTATTATTAGACCAACACACACAATTAGGGCAAGCAAAAAAATGTTGGTTTATCGTCCGAGTGGTTCTTGAAAATAGGCAAGGGGGCACTTTTTATTTTTATATTTTTTATTTTACTTTGGTACGAAGAAATTACAAAATCAGCTCCTTCTGAGCATGTTATGTCACCACCCCGACCCTCTAAGACTGGATTTTGTCACAAAAGCACTGAAAATGCATGAAGAGAACTGTTGTTTACAGATCTACCGCTTGGCGGCGCTGTGATACGCGGCCTGGCGTGAACTGATAAAAAATAAAAATAAATTTGGCGCGGGCGGAGGACGATAAACTAAAGATTTTTTTGCTTGCCCTTTATACAAGAGTTTGTTAACAATATACATGTAATGTAACGATGGCCAGGACACAAACAAGGCCCTTGTGGCCGCTGGCGTTTGTGCCCTTGCATACATAATCGAAATTCAATCCGAAACTTTCACACGAATGGTATGTATGATTTCTATGATTCTGCCTGTAACAGCGGCAACTCCAGTCGAATGAGAGACGATACTTCTGTTATTGTGCTCGCAAGGTGTCGTGAGTGAAAAGTTCCAGTACCGGTGTAATAGAATCTAATGTCCCCTCATGTGATGTCCCCCAGCAATACATTTACGGATTAACCGGCACCACTGAATTGGACTCCAGAGAGACCAAGACCCTTAATCCTGTGACAAACAATGTTTGGGGGCATGAGAAAAATTAGATTCTATCACACGGGACGTATTTTATTTATTTATTTTTGTATCGTATTTTTTATTTTACATAAATAGCGAAAACACTGCTTTACAAAGAGCCTCTACATATAAGCACCAGGCCCCGCGTCGGGTGCGATCCGCTCTGCCTCAGCGGCAGCTCAGGATAGGAGCCCACATTTGGGTGCCGAATATTATATTTCAGATTTTTTATTATTAGTTGGTCTCAATTTAACTATATTTCAGATTTTTTATTATTAGTAAGGTCTCAATATAACTTTGGTCAGTGAATGTTTGTTGAACATGTTTTTAATGTTTTGATCGGATATTTGCCGCTGGATGGCAGAAATCAATTAATTGCATTTAATGGATTATTTTAAAAACAAAAGGAAACTAGGTAGTTTTATATCAAAACTACAAAATTGATCTCAAGTAAACTTCGGTCAGTGAATTACAGTCACGAATTTGCCATGTTTGCTATTCTAGTCTCTCTGTGATGTTTCGCATTTAGAATACTATTATGTAAACGGACTGCCAAATTGTTGTGATTTTTAAAGGGAGACTCCACTCATTGTGTGAAATTGTGAATTTTTGAAATATCGTTAATCCATTCAAATTCATTGATATCTGCAACATGTCAGATTTGTTTTTAAAATCAGCAAATTCATCATTTTAAGTACAATAATTGAATCCCAATGGGACCATTGAACAGCACATGTGATGTTATATGTGCTCAATGCATATTTATGAAGGTACAACCAACAGGCCTAGGGAGTCACAGCATCAGCTCATTCACTACAAAGGTCGTCAGCCTATTGACACTAGTAACATCACAACTCATGGCAATAGTCTCCATGGATTGATAAAAATTCAAAAGTTTACAATGAGTGGAGTCTCCCTTTAACTACGTTTTTTAATAACTTCCATTTGATCATGGAGGGGATGCATGGTGCCGACATGTTAAAAAACACAATTTTGCCTCATAGAGTAAATTTGTGTATGTAAGTTTTATCTCCTACAATTTTATGTAGATATGAAATAGAAACCCAATTTTATGTAAATGACAAATGTACTAAACAGGGTCGGATCCAGGGGGCGTGGGGGGCGTACGCCTCCTTTTCCCTATTTGTGGCAAAGCAATGATTTTTAGCAAGAAAAATTCAATCAGATAAAAAATCGAGTATTTTGCTCTCAGATGCCAGGAAAATGCATCTAAAAGCACTTAAATTGTCAACTTTTTCTCGGGGAAGCCCCCCCCCCTCCCGATTTCGGCTTCGTGCTTTCGGTGCTCACCACTTCCGTCGAGCTTCGCCCCCTTTCAGCCAATCCTGGATCCGGCCCTGCTAAATTGTTGACATGTATTAACTTATGTGATTCTAATAAAATTAACTTATGGCTACGTGTGCATACTCATGTTAGTAACTTTCCCCAAGGATTTCCCCGCATGTGTACTAGAAAATGAACTTCTCACCCGGCCACTGGAACTTCTCGAACGGAACTTGACAATAGAGAGGTTAAGATGCTTCACGAGAACGAGAACGAGAACGTGGTGACAAGAGAATGGGACTTGTATCACAAAACCATCTGGAGGTAACTCAGATTGTTTTTCACAGTAACAGTGGCGGATGTCTTCCAATGAAGAACACACCGTTCTAAAAGCTGGATTCTTGCTGTTAGAGAAGTTACAGGCATGCCACGTTATCGTTCTCGGAGTAAAATCTTAACCTCTCTAATGTTCAAACTTCTAACTGCCACAAGGCCAATTTTGTCGAAAAAAATTGAAGTGCGCGTGAAATACCTTGCTCGAATTGCGTCAATGTTTTTATTTTAATGCTTCCGATTTTATTTAACTGCCGAGTTATTCCTCCAGCAAATCCAATCACGGTGATTCAAAATTCGATGTTATAACCTCTTCTGCATTTCTGCATAACCTTAATATTCCTATACAGGCGCGGATCCAGAGGGGGGGGGGTT